>CAMOHE010049128.1:0-42387 GCA_946598075.1 Artocarpus hirsutus
TTTATTCTGACACATTGTTCGAAAGGGGACATTTATAATGATTACAATGACTCCGCTAGTGTTGAAGGCTTGGACAGAAGGTCAACATACTAGAGGAGCCACTTTTTGAAGGAAGCCTGTATGGATGATTTAAAAATTTTGAAACAACAGTGAGCAATACTGATTTCATCTCATTCAAGGAGCACAAGCCAAAGTTAAAGGAGGTTGTGTTAGCTTAGAAAATTTTGTATCTGTGACAGGACTGATATTGAAATATTGTAATTTATTTTCTTTGGTGAATAAAAAGTTTGTAAGTCAACTTATAAATTCTATTGTTGAGATTAGCAATTTAGCAGTTTTCCTTGACACTTCTAGCAGGAATTCATCTCTGGGTTATATATGGCCAAGAAGATGCAATAATTGAAAGGATATGGCAGTACAAGGCCCATTGATGTTGAATCAATATATATTGAAAGCCGCGGCCGCCACCCTGCCACCGCCCTCCCCTTTCTTTTTTTCTCTCTTGTAAGAAAGGAATGTGTTATCGGTTTAACTATTTTATAAGCGTATTGTCCTTTATGGCGTCAAAACCTTCTACTTGGTCTTGGGGAAGTATGGTTATGGTGGCCGGATCACAGAGGACGCTGGTGCGGAGGATGAGATCGGGCTACACGCAATACTAGTCGTAGTTGATCCTCATAATCACATCAGCGCATCTTCAAAGCATATCTTGTAATGAAATGCGGTCAACTTCGAGGCTGATCGCCAATAGTTCCATTAGCTTGAGACAGATCCACACCATGTTTTCGCAACACCTTTTGATACACCATAATCAACATATGATCTGTTGGAGTTGATGAAAGAAATTTGAAGGGCATAGAAAACGTGTTCCTTTTTTTTTAATAAGCAAAATATTAAATATAAAGGATGTGACAGATAATAGATTTATCAAGAACTCCATTATCACTTTACGGGCTACTAATTTTTTCAGACATGTTTCACGACTTTTAACTATTTTTCTCAAGATCTACCCAAAACTATTCTTCTCAAGAGTATTTTGTCCATAATAGAATTAGTTATTTGATTAAATCCGTTTGAAATTATCCTTAAATGATAAAAAAAGGATAACAAAAAATTTCATCTTATTTTTATTATGAAATGTTTATGCAGTGGGGTTGATCAACTTAGCATTCAAAGTTCTATCTAGGGAAGGAACTGAATTGTAAATGTAGAGAAAGCCATGTGCAATGAAAAATGCAAGCACGGCTTGGGAAGAGATTTTTCTAACAAGTAAATTGTCCACTCCATGGGACTAGTTCTAGATTCGAGTCCCGAGTAACCTATTATAATTAATAGATTGAAATCATAATATACAATTCTAAACTTGTTAACTCATTTATTCAAAACATGGATAAATCTAGATAGATAATATAAGGATTAAAGAAGGCCTCCCAAAAGGTAATAGAGGCGTCCAAAGGTTTCCTCGAGCCATACGGAAATTGGCCCTCGAGTGCAAAGGCAGAAGGGAGCTTGACTGCAAGACCCACCCATCGATTAGGGACGAAAGTCGGCCTTAGTGATCTGATGGTGTTGGGTGGAAGGGCCTTTGCTCAACAAATAAAAGTTACGCTAGGGATTACGAGTTGATCTTCCCCAAGAGCTCACACTGATGGAAAGGTTTGGCACCTTGATGTCGACTCTTCGCCACTTGGGGCTGTAGTATGTTCCAAGGGTTGGGCTGTTCGCCCATTAAAGCGGTAGGTGAGCTGGGTTTAGAATGTCGAGAGACATTTTGGTCCATATCTGATGTGGGAGTTAAAGCATTGAGAGAACCTTTCCCTAGTACGAGAGGACCGCGAAGGGTGCACCTCTGGTGTACCAGTTATCATGCCCACGATAAACACTGGGTAGCCAAGTGTGGAGCAGATAACTGCTAAAAGTATCTAAGTAGTAAGCCCACCCCAAGATGGGTGCTCTCTTATTTCGACTTCCCTAGAGCCTCTAGTAGTACAGCCAAGATAGCGACGAGTTTTCTACCCCTACGGGAGTAGAGTGACAGAAGTTTTGAGAATTCAAGAGAAGGTCACGGTGACACGAGCCGTTTATCATTACAATTGGTGTTAAGCGAAAGTGCAGCAATGTATACAGCTGAGACATCCTAACAGACCGATAGACTTGAACCTTGTTCCTACATGATCCCATCAATTCGATCAGGCACTCGTAATCTATTTTCATTGTTCAACTCATTGACAACAAAAATCATTGTTCAAGTCTTTGACAACATGAAAAAACCAAAGCTCTACCTTCCCTCTCTATCTATCTAAGGGAGGGAAGGGCAGAGCCCTTTGGTGTCCCCTTTAGTCAAGAATTGGAGCCTCAAAATCACTAGCCAATATGTTTTTCTCTTATGCCTTTATTCGTTCATGCTTCGATGTTCTAGTGTTCTAGGCATAGAGGAACCATGTCATCCATCCCAAACTTGGTTGTTAAACTCAACTGCGGTGATGATACCGTAGAGGAGGTCTTGTAGAAAAATATCTCTACTCTAGGATGATCAAAACCTTAACACCTCTCATTCTTATTACTTTTCTTTTTCAATATGAAAAAGAAAAAAAAATGAAAGGGTCGTCTAATTCAACCCTAATTACAAAATCTTTTCTCTCCCACTTCACACCTCAGAATGCACGGTTCTTATATAGAGAAAAACTCTTTCTTAACCAGGGAGAGAAAAGGTTCCCTTTTTTTAGGGTATTTTCGGGAACAAATCCAGTGAAGATGGGCTAGGGCCTGTAGCTCAGAGGATTAAAGCACGTGGCTAAGAACCACGGTGTCGGGGGTTCGAATCCCTCCTAGCCCACAACCAGCCATAAAGGGAAGGATCTCTCCCTTTAGGGGTAGGAAAATAATGATAGGGAGCAGACCCAAAGCTATGGAATTTGTGCTTGGGTATCACGCTCTTATTCTTAATTGTTGCAAGGTCTTATCCATTAGATGGTAATAAGATTCACATGCCGAATTTGGTGAGCCAACGAAAGAGAGTTGGTTTTGGAGATATTGGGACTAATGTTTCTCTCATTTCATATTTCATAGTTTTTGGACGTATATACTTCTATGTTTAAGCGGATTTGATGAAATAACTAATTAGATTATCCGAAAAGAATAGTTGAAACCCGTGAAACGTGCCCGAAAAAGCTAGTACCCTAAAATTTTTTTACAAAAAAGGAAACACGTATTATCTGAATTCTGAAATTTCTTTCATTATCTGAACTTTGACGTATTAATTTGATTAGGTGTCAAATGTCCCTAAACAATGAGAAACATTGCAAAATTGTTTTTTTGGGATATTTATGGCCAAGAAGTTGCAAAATTTAAAGCATATTGTACGAGTATTTAAGAGCTCTTATGGTAAAACAGACATTATTGCCCAACTAGCCGTCGGTATTGCTATTATGACTATACAATAAGAACCTCTTAAGGGAGGTTTGAGGTTCGAACCCAAGGGTCGTGAAAGAAAATCCTGAGGGGCTAGAGGGCCCTAGAAGGGACAGTACGGATGAGTGGGTGGCACGGGGATGGTCAACCGATAAGAGCCATAAGTCCCGAGGCCCCACAAGGTGGGTTCTATGGAGGCTTGAGGGAGTACGTTCGGGCCAGACGCCACAGTTATCTGATTAAAACAGCCATATTCTAATAATCCTACATTCAAACAAATATATTTCAAATAATCCAACATGTTTATTTTGAATTTCTTTACAAAATTAATTCAACCAATAAACTAAACATAAATTATTAACTCCAATTAATTGAATTTAAACCAATCTTAATACCAATATGTCAGAAAATCATGCCATATCATTATAAGAAAATATGTGAACTAACAAAGGGGATTGATGGACATATATAGATCAAACTTCTATAATTATAAAATAACATATCTCTAACATGTATATCCTATAATTATCAACTCTAAAACTATTGCACTAAAAGCTTAGAGCTGTACTCTTGAACTATATATGAATTACAAAACTCCAATAGGTTCAACGTCCATGACATATTATAATGTGTAACATCTCTATGGGATTTCATAACCGACTTAAAGATAAATTCCATTTTACCTTCCTAATTACATTTATCTTATGTTCTGTTATCTCACAATTAGAAAACTTACTATTTATAACTAATACAAATAGTATACATTTAGTTACACATATGTATCTAAATGATTGAGTGCTCCAGTTTCTAATTATAGAATAATGCTTATAAGAGAATATCATTAACTCTACAAAAGAGCTATGAATTCTATATCTATAAATAATAAGTTTATGTCATTTAAGAGTCATATCTTTAACGTACCAATATGCATACCTATATATCATTCAGGATGTTACCCTTTAGTACATCAAAAGATACAAGTCAAGATAAGGACCCATTGATTCATTTGAAGATTAAGGTTACACATATGATTGTCTAAAGTGAATTGATTCATACAAACGGAATTATTAATCAAATCAATTCACCTTTAGTCCCTATCCAATATATTGTTACCAATGATAATACACCAATGTCTCTATTCATGGAGTCCTACTTTGATGACCAGGACAAGTCATCTCCTATTAGGAATATAGACGATATAACAATCTTAACATGAATAACCCAACTTTATTCCCTTGATTGCAAACCTTTTATATTTAGATTATCACCTTAAGATTCATATCTTTTGCATATTTTGTCCATCAGATGTATGACATTAAAGGTTTAGATTGTCAGTCGTAGACTTTTGTTTACTTATCATACATTCAACATAAATGAACATAAGGACATATTTGATATATGAAATAAATATTAAACTTTTTATTGATTAAATGTCTTAAAAACAATTAGATCATTTAATCCTGAGGAAACCTAGTCTAACAATCTCTCATTTGTCCTAAGTGAGTAAATATGACATGTTACACATCCCTCTAGCCTCGACATGCTTCTCAAAAGCCCTTTTTTGTAGTGTCTTCGTGAAAAGATCAAATATTTGTCCTCGAATGCGATCTTGTATATTGTGACATGCCTAATCTCTCTAAAGCCCTTTATCACATGATACTTCCAATGTATGTGCATACTCTACTTATGAAATATTGGTTTCTTGGCCTTAGTTGTCGCTGTAGTGTTATCACAATACAACATTATCTGCTTGTCCATGCTGAGAACTACCTTAAGATCTCTAAGGAACTTGCAGAGTCATATTACTTCTTTCAAAGCTTCACTGCTAGCCACATACTTAGCCTCCATTGTTGAAGCAAAAGTGCAATTTTGCATAATACTTCTCCAAACAATGGTGCCTCCTTCTAGAGTAAACGTAGATCCCAAAGTCAATCTCCTATATCCAAGCAGGATTGAAAATCTGAATCAATGTATCCAAAAAGTGTTCGATCCTCACCAGAAAACACTAGCATATAACCTCTAGTCCTTCTAAAATACATGAAAACATCCTTCAAAGCATACCAATGGTTCAGCCCTAGATCCGACTGGAATCGATTTACTATCCCAACTGCATAACATATGTCAGGCTGTATGAAAAGCGTAGCAAACATGAAACTACCCACTACTGAATCATAAGGCACCTTCTTTATGTATTCTCTTTCTTCATCAAAACTCGGATAGTCTTTCTTAGAAAGCAAGTCTAGACCTAGATGGTTGCCCACCTTTTTGAGAATTTTACATTGCATACTCCTTGAGAATTTTTTCTATGTAGGAAGCTAAGGATAAAGTTATCATTTTGTTCTTCCTATCTTGAAAGATTTGGATATCCAAAACATAATTAGCTTCACCCAAGTCTTTCATGTTGAACTGCTTCATTAATTATACTTTGACTATTGACAACACCCCAACGTTATTCTCAATAAGAAAAATGTCATCTATATAGAGTAGTAGAAAAACCACCTTACACTTTTAATGTGTTTGTAAACACATGATTCATCCATATTTTGTTTGATTCATCAAATCTTAAGTTTTAAGAATGGGAAGCTTGCTTAAGTCTATACATAGACTTTAGCAACTTGCAGACTTTATTCTCTTGACCCTTAGCTTTCAACTCATCTAGCTGCACCACATAACTGGTCTCATCAAGATGGCCATTCAAGAAAGCTGTCTTGACATCCATTTGCCTAAAGAATGCATATGGACTTAAGCATGGCTACATGCGAAAAGGTTTTTTCATAATCGATTCCTTTCTACATGTATCCCTTTGCTAGCAGTCTAAAATTATAAGTTTTGAATTTACCATATGTACCCTTTTTCTCTTGTAGACCCACTTACATCCTATAGGTTTTACCCCTTCGAGAATGTCCACAAGTTGCCAAACTTGATTAGTCTTCACAGATTTCATCTTAGCATTCATAGCTTCTATCTAGGTCTTTAAATCAACATCCTTCAAAGCATCTTTGTAAGTGTAAGAATCTCTATTGTATTCAACTAGTTCAACCAAATAGGCTTCATCATTGAACATATACCTTTTAGGTTGATGCACGATCCTTCCACAACGTCAAAGCTCCCTAAGTTGTTGTTTTGCCATTTTTTCCACATTGATTGAATTGGTTTATGCTAAAACTCTAAGAACGATAGTATCACTTGTCATCTCCTCGAGTACCACCTACTGCAAGGCTTAAAGTTGTTCATGTAACTTTCCTCGAGGAAGTTGCATTCGTAGAAACCATGACTTTATTTTCTTTTAGTTTATAAAAATAACCACCTTTAATCCCTTTGGATATAATAAAAACATGTACATTTTTGAACATGCTTCCAACTTGTTTGCTTCCTTATCTAGGATATATGCAAGACATCCCCATATGCAAATATGGTTTAAGGATGTCTTTCTGCTTGTCCACAATTCGTGAGGATTTTTAGGAACTAATTTTAAAGGTGCATTGTTCAAAAGATAACATGCGATTTGTAGTGCATATCCTAAAAAAGATAGTAGCAATGTTGAATAACTCATCATGGACCTTACCATGTCTAATAAGGTCTTATTTCTTATCTCAACCGCACCATTCTACTGTAGAATGTCAGGTGCAATCAATTGGGATAAAATCCCATTCTTTATTAAGTGTCCTAAGAAATCATTTGAGATGTATTCTCTAGCTCAATAGGATCGATGCAATCTTATGGCTTTACCTAATTACTTCTGCCCTTCCACTCGAAACTCCTTGAACTTGTAAAAAATTTTGCTCTTATGATGCATAAGGTAAACATACCCATATCTTGAGTAGTCTTCAATAAAAATGATGAAATACTCTTACCCTTCTTGCGCCTTAATGTTCATGGGACTATAAACATCAGTATGTACAAGTTCTAAAACTTCCTCGGCTCGATTGCCTTTAGATCCAAATGGTCTTTTAGTCACCTTGTCCTTCAAATAAGATTCACACTGTGATATAGATTTCATCGCTAAATTGCTTAAAGGTCCATCCTTTACCAGCCTTTGAATCCTATTAAGCCCTATGTGACCTAATTGCAAGTGCTAAAGATAAATCTTATGAGTGAGAAGTTTAAGTCTTTTAGAGTTATCATTGATCTCAATGTTTAGCAGTGAGTCCGTCTTAGGTTTCATAGAATATAGGTTATTCTGCATCCTCCACTATAGATAAAATATTTGTTTTTACAAACCACAACTTGATTATTAAAAGAAACTAAATAAGAATCCTTAGATAAACAAGCAACATAAATTAAATTCCTTATAAATTTAGGAACATTAAAATAATCTCTTAAAACTAAACTCTTATAGCTATCAAAATAAAGATGGACGTCTTCCATTACTTTAGCCAACACTAGAGTCCCATCGCCCATCCTCAACATAAAGTGCTCATTTAGAAAACTTTTCATTTCCTTAAAGCCCTATAGAAAAACATAGACATGGTTAATCGCTCTAAGATCTATGACCCAAGTGTCACTCGATTCTTCAATTAAACAATTTTCAATAACTAGAAGTTTATACTTACCTCTTTTAGTTAGGAAGTCATTGCAATTCTTCTTTATATGCCCAACCTTCTTGAAACACTTTAGCTTTAGTAGGCTTCTCTTCTTTTTCTTCTTCTTATCCTTGTTGTTTGCCAAAATAAAAGACTTCTTGTTCTTGGCCTTTTGCTTCTTTCTATTCCTATAGTTGGTGTTGGAACCTAATGCAACCACCAACCAGAGCTTCCATGATGAAATTTTCAAACTCCTACAACTCAGTAAGGCCATATCTTCTTTATTGCTCAAATTATATAAAGCCTTATGTGGGATGAACTCCTTAGATAGAGTTTCAGAAACCATAGTCATCTATGACAGCATTGATGTCGGCTACGAGGTAACCATGGCTAATGTCATGTCATCCTTCACTGATGTCCTCAGTTTTTGTTTATCGTTGAGAAGCTTTTGAATAGCCCCTTGCCGCTTTGTCAAGACTTGGCCTTCAAATATGTCCTCAAGATTATCCATGATCTACCTAGCAGTTTCATAATCTTTATATTGAGCCTGTACCACGTTATTCAGGCTAGCCATGATATAGTAGTGGGCCTGATAATTAGTATCCCTCCAATGATCATACATTTGGATTTGTTCTTTTGCAGATTTGCTGGTAGGCACGGGAAGACATGGTATGGTTAGGGCGAATTTCACTTTCTCAAAGAATAGGACAATATTCAAGTTGTTTTTATCAAGAATCAATGATAATGCACTTTTAGACAGTTTTGTTCTAAAATAAAGATTTATATATCAAACATAAGCAAACATCCAATAATAATTTAGTGAGATAACACAAACATATAAGCAAACATTTTATATATTTATGTCTCAAAACATTGAAAAAAATCACAATCTTACAATAATAATTCCTAACTCAGAATTCAACAAGCTATCTAAGGGAGACTTGCTAATTTCAATTAGAAACATAGATCCCATCCAATTAGTATATACCATCTAAGACTCGTCTTGGTCTAGTATATACTAATAATCACTTTCTTTGACCATTAATTCTGTAAATGTAGCTTCTAGGGGAGGTTAATAATAAAATTAATCTTGAGTATTTAACCATCACTTCAATTGCTTTGTCCATGGCTTATAATTGTAACTAGGGGTGATCAACGATAAAACATGCTAAAGCAAATTATCCTTTCAGAGATCCAACACAATACATGATGTATTCGTTCTGGGGTGGGAACCATGACGCCAACCTATGGACCAATGGTAGAGGTCTTAGGTCTACTCTTCAAAAACCTTCTCCCACTCAATAATTTTAGAAAACCAGTTTTTATGTTAACAAGCATGAACAACTTTTAATGAGCGGTATTCCCTATTCTATATGGCATTTTATTAACATAAATGGCATAACATATTATAAAGCAAATAAGCAACGCATTAAGGAAAGCTACAAGCAATATTATAAATAAACGTAATATTATGGTTCCATCATAAAGAGAAGAAAACAAAGATTACAAAAATTTTGATCGAATTTGGTATCTTCTCGTTGCATCCTTCTTCATCTAGCATCTATCCTTAATACTTTTTGATTATCATAAAATTTTGCAAGTTTTTCTCATAATTATTTTATTACAATAAAAGCCTTTGAAAAATAACAAAAAAAATATCCTTTGATGTCATGTGATTGACTACTCATAGCAAAGGCAGGTCGACCGGCTCTATCCAACAGATCTGCTGTGACACAAAGGGAGGTTGACTGGCCTATCATAGACTCAAAGCTAAGAGCATTTTTTCTCAATTATTTTCAAGATTTATTTTTAATAACAGTTCAAAAAAAATTATAAAAAAATTTATAACATAGAAAATAAATAAAACAGTAATCATCTCTATCTTCTAGATCTGTCTGTATTATTTTAATAAAAAATTTATAACCAAACCTATGTTGTTTTCAACTTATAAAATTTTTAGAAAAATAAAATAATAGACACATACAGTGATGATAGACTGTCATCTAATTATATGCAAAATGTAGAATACACATTCTAATCTTTAAGGAGTCACAACTGGCATAAATTAATTAATAATAACTATTTAAATAGAAATTTAATTAACAATAATTAATTAACATTCATCATATAATCTCATGAAAACATATAAATATATAGAAACCTAGAGTGCCTTCTCTTTAAAAAATTAAATTCAAGCATAGATTAAGATCACATAATTTATATATATAACATGATCACAAACTCTGAAAAACCGTGGCTCTAATACCAATTTTTAGAAAAAGGTGTATGCAGCAGATTTTAAAAATTTTTATAAATAAACTATTTTCCATAGACAAGGTAGACATGCTATATACAATAAATGCAGTTCTAATAGGAAATTGGATGATAGAATTGCTACTGAGAATGGCAACTGAAAGAACTTCAACTAACGCGTCTTCTTTGCTATTCTCTTGCCACGACCAGAGTGCAAATGGGTGCACATCGATTGATTTTTTCTTAGTAACTACTCTACAATCATAAGAGAATAATAAGAATTATTGTTCCAGTTGTTGAACAATTATTCTTTTAAAGTGAAAAATTTTTTTTCTCTAGAAATCTCTCTCTAAACCTCTCAAGTGACCTCACTTATGATGTAAAACCATAGGAAAACATTCCCTATTTATAGTGGTTGGATTAAGACTCATTCTTATCAAATTAGGCTTTACTATTCGTGTTTGGATCAACTTTCTGTAGCTACACCACGTAAGACATGGATCGGTGACGTGGCAAGGGGCAGTCGACCTGACTGATGTGGCAGCCAACTGTCACATGTTTCTAGCTCCTAGAGAGCTATCTGATTCTTTTGTTTGACCTGATTGGATTAATTCATACTTTATTTGACCTAAGTATCTTTTATAGAGCCTCAGTTTTAATTTTAAATAACCCAAGAGAAAAGTTATCTAATTAAAACAGTCATATACAGATAATATCATATTACATAAAATCTATTTCAAATAATTCAACATGTTTATCTTGAATTAACTTACAAAATTAATTCAACCAATAAACTAAACATGAATCATTAAATCCAATTAATTGAATTTAAGCCAATCTTAAGAATTAACATAAGTTACTAATATATCAGAAAATCATACCATATCACTACAAGAAAATATGTAAGCTAGTAAAGGAAACCCAATGGATATATATAGATCAAGCTCCTATAATTATAAAATAACATATTCCCAATATGTATATTTTATAATTATTAACTCTAAGCCTATTCCACTAAAAGTTTAGAGTAACACTCTCGAACTATATATAAATTACAAAACTTCAATAAATTAAACGTCCATGACATATCATAATGTATAACATTCCCATAAAATATTAATAATCGACTTAAAGATAAATTCTATTTTACCTTCTCGATTACAATTATCTTATATTTTATTATCTCACCATTAGAAACTTACCATTCATAACCAATATAAATAGTATACTATTCGATTACATAAATGTATCCAAATGGTTGAGCGCTCTAATTTCCAATTATAGGATAATACCTATAAAAGAATATCATTAATAACTTTACAAAAGAGCTATGGATTCCATATCTATGAGTAATGAGTCTACGTCATTCAAAAGACTTGTCTCCAATGTACCAGTCTGTGTACCTACATATAATTTAGAATGTCACCCTTTGGTATATCAAAAGATACAAGTCAACAATAGGACCCATTAATTTATTCCAAGATTAAGATGTAACACATATGATTGTCTAAAGTGAATTAATTTATACAAACAAAATTATTGATCAAATTAACTCTTCTTTAGTCCCAATCTAGTATATTGTCACTAGTGACAATATACCAATGTCTCTACTTGCGGAGTCCCACTTCAATGATCAAGACAAGTCATCCCCACTAGAGATGTAGACAGCATAACAATCTTAACATGAATAAAGTGGCTAACTTTGTTCCCTCGATTGTCGACCTTTTATATTTAGACTATTACCATAAGATTTTTGTCTTTTGCATAATATATCCATCATATGCACGATCTTAAAGATCTAGATTGATAGTCTCAGACTTTTGTTTGCTCATCATTCATTCAACATAAATGAACATAAGGAGGACGTAATTAATATATGAAATAAATATTAAGCTCTTTAATGATTAAATGTCTTGAAAACAATTACATCATTTAATTCTTAGGACACTTAGTCTAACACATTTAGACAACACACATTTTTAACTCCTCTGAATACTTTACAACCCAAAATATAAGAAGATTTCAAGTTTTTTTTTTTTTAAATTGAAGATTAAGAGGATTCAAAATTTTGACTATTAGGAAAAGTTATATCTCTTATTGTTAACTTCTACGTTTATAAATAATTTCACATTATACAACTTCATTTAGTTTCTAAAGACATACATAACAGATTGATGGTGTGATATTTAAAAACAATTCTTCCTTGCAAACCAAATGAAACTTAAAATAGAGCTTCCGTTTAAAAAGCAAGTATATGTTGAGGTATTCAACAGCCTAAAATTAAAAAAAATAAAGAAAAAAAGAAAATAAATAATTCTGGTCTAAAAGACGTCAATCAATTAGAATATTTGAATCAACTTTAAAGAAATAGCCTGAGGCCTCTACATTTTTAAGAATTACTGAAGTTCTTTATTTTTAACCATAACTACTCACATCTTAAGAATCAATTATGCCAAGAAATCCAATTCTTCTTTCTCACAAACCAACAATACTAATTTAAAGTCACTAGATATCAACACAGTCTTAGTAACATGTGTACCTCAAACTTTCTTTCATTAAAAAGAAAAAAAAAGTATCAACATACTTTTCATATAAAACTCAGAACTGGTTTATTTCAGATACGGTGAGATATTAAATAGAATCTCCATTTGGACTTAGCTGTCTTTGTAGACTTCTAATCTATTTGCAAAAATAAAAAATCCGTAGGAAAAATCATGATCTAGAAGGAGTTGTCTTCCATGTAATTTAGTAAGTTTAGTTTGTCCACTAGTTAATGGAGATAGAATTTGTAACACATTTATATGCTAACTTGAAAGCGTTGACAGGTAAACAAAAAGAAAACCCCTAAGAACTTCCCATCAAATTCTTAAAAAAAAAAAAAAAGGAAAGATTCTCCAATAAACTAAGAACAAAAAAATCGTATGAATTGAAGACTCACATGTAATGAACCACATGAAAGGCTTCTCCCACTAGTCATGATCTTGTGAAATTACTCAAGACCACCATTTGCTACATCTCGTCCATATAGTAAGATTAACTTTTGGGTCATGTTTGCTACATTATGATTGAAAGAACATATAAGTAAATAGGAAAATTGGTGATTATGTTGATAAAAATCTTACCTTTGATCTTAAAACCGACCAAGAAAAGAAAAATAAAAAGAAATAGATTTTAAGCACAATGAAAATTTAGAAACTGAAAGATATAAAAAAAAAAAAAACTAGAAATTGAGGATTAGGAAGCCTTAGAAATTGGAGGAGACAGGGAAAAGCGTCAACCTTTAATCTCTTTCTGGGTGTCCTAGCTGCCAAAACCAAATAGAGAGAAATATGTTGAGAGACAGATTGACAGAGAGTGAGAGGGAAGACTGACCTACGATTGGGTTATGGTCAGTATTAGAGGGAGAAGGTCATCATTCCATCGATTAGGGCTTTTTAACTGGAGGAAGCTGTGAGAGGAGCTTTTGGAATTTAAAACTCTTGCAAACATTGGAGTGTCGAAAGGAAAACATGGAGGAATGCGTTTGTGGAGATTGGTAATTTTTGGGTTAGGGGTTTGGAAAATTGCCGCTATTTTTACCCCCTTTGCTATACTCTTTTCCTCGTCACATTGTGTGTCCTGCACCAAATTTTGGAAAAGTTTGTTTTAAAAAATAATAATTCAGGAATAAAATTTGACAGCCGCCTACTTTTCCCGCCTCTTACTTCCTTACTTTTTTTAGAAACACTATAAGTAAATGCAAAAAAAATATACTTTTGTTGTAGTGTTGTGTTAGGATTGGTGCCCTAACGAATAAATTCTTTAGTTGTATTTATGATATTTGTTATGAAATAAATAATAATATGAGTATTACATATATTAACACTACAAGAAAAACTATATTTAACGACATATTATGTACGACATGTAGTTTTTGAATGTCGTTGAAAAGTACATACAACGACATTTCCAACAAAGATGTCATTAACGACATTTGAAACAACAATTAAAGGTCTCCTTTTAACGACAATTATTTAGTGTCGTTAAATTATTTAACGACAAGTAGGAGATGTCGTCAAAGCCTTGGAGATTCCACGACATCCCTTAAGACGACATCTTGACCAATGTCGTCTATAAGGTGTGTCGTAGAATCTCTAAGGCTTTGACGACATCTCTTACGTATCGTTAAATAATTTAACAATACTAACCTATTGTCGTTAAAAGGAGACCTTTAATACGATATCTATATAGATGTCGTTAATTATTGTTTCAAATGTTATTAACGACATCTTTGTTGGAGATGTCGTTGTATGTACTTTTCAACGACATTTAAAAACTATATGTTGTAAATAATATGTCGTTAAATGTAGTTTTTCTTGTAGTGTAATAATGGTTCTCATTTTTCTATCATATTAATGATTGTATATTAGAAAACATGTGATCCATGACTATTAGAACTTAATCTTAGAATTGGGCATATATGGAATTTAAATGCGCAAGAGATTCGATTCAGAGATTAATAGTCTAAATTATATAGTCCGCAATCTATATATAGAGTTGGGTACTTTATATATAATAAGACTGTAATAGGGATCTACATCTAAATGGGGAGGAGAATTATGTTGGTCGTTGGAGCAGATTAACTCCATGGTAAACGCATTTGTATGGTAGACCTAATGGTAGCCGCAAGTTAGACTAGACCTTAAGTTAAATTGATTTCATAATAATTCCATTTAACTTAAATCAATTCTCTTATAAGTATTTATATGTCATCTTAATCCTGTAATGGATTCATGACTCGATGTTTATAGTTTGCATCTTTTGATATGCCAAAGGTAGGATTACGATGATCGAAGGCTCCATTGTCAGTATATTGAAGATGCAACCTACATTCGATGAGAGCATAATCTATAGACATGAAACCCATAGCTCTCTAACAAAGAGTCAATGTTATCCTTTTAAAGGCATTATTTGGGCATTGAAAAATATAGCGAGGCATTAGTCATCTGGATACATATGATAATCAGATGATATTGTTTTTATATGTGTTATAAGATGAATAAATTTTTCAATGGTAAAATAATGAAACTTTAAGATAAAATAATCGTAAGGTAAAATGGAACTTAGTCCTTCATCCGATTATAGGTAACCTATGAGGATACACTAATATGAGAGATCGTGGACAAGACTTATATTTAAAAAGTCTCGTAATACGATATATTATCAAGAGTATAACTTTGTGTCTATAGTGGAGTGACATTGAAGTTAGTAATTAAACAGATAATTAATCGTGAATTAATTTATCTATTATTATTAGAGCTTAATAATATATGTCCATCGGGTCCCAATGCTAGCTCATGAATTCCTTTATGACAGATTGGGCAAGTTTAAATTACTATACGTAAGATAGAAGTATGCACGACTTGGGCCATTGGGCCCAATGGGATGCATTGGCCACAGTTCGATTAGACTGCTAGTGGGCACTAGCCCACTAAAATGGCGCCTACATCTGAAAATATCATAGAACTAATTCTAAAAAATAATTATTCAAATTAGTGATTAGGAGTTTGGATAAATAATTATTTAAATTTTGTATTTGAATAATTAATTTAAATCCTAGTTGAATTTGAATTATAGGTAGAGGATAATTATTCAGAATTATTTAAGTTAGATAATTATCTTGGATAATGGAATTCTAATTTAAATTGAATTTTTTGAACTGGAGTTATCCCTAATTATACAAATAATCACAAATCCCTACATTATGATTGGTTAAAATTTTGGAGATAATCTCCTAGAGGGTGGCACCAATGGCAAATAAAGGAGAGAGAAAATTATCTCTTAATTTTAATAGACTTTTGACTCTTCCTACTATTTCTATAAATGGAGACTTAGAATCTTTATTTACTCTATGAGACTACCTATGCGCAAATTAAAAAGGAAAGCTTAGATTACTCATCTTTAGTAATCCTAGTTCTTAAGCATTTTAGTGGTTGGAAAGAGTGTAGCTGTGGTAGAGATTTGTTGAATTGTGCCTACACATACAACGATCTAAAAGAAGAAAATAACATTGAATATTTGACGCTAGAGATTCATTTTTGAAGAATTGTTCAATCAAAAGTGTTGTTTTCGGTCTCCAATTAGTACATTGATTTAGATTTAATTTATTGTTTATAGCATCACGAGTTAGTTTCTTGGTGATTAAATAAAAATTTTAAAATTTTGCTGTATCATGGAACCTTTTTTTTTTTTTTAACATGTTGGTAGGTTCCAACTAGATTCCAACATCTTTTCTTTGAAATAAAGAAACACTAACCGCCTATCGTTGCAGGCAGGTTCCGTAGATTCTATCTTAGAACTTATCAGATTTCATCCCCGAATCTAACATATTATCTTATAATATACAAAAAATTCACAAAAATTCACAATAAAATATATTACAACAAAAACAATAAAAAGCCATATTATAAAATTTCCAAACCCAATAATTGCAAAAACTTGTTCATGCTTCTTCAATAACATATACAAAATAAATAAAAAAAACTTGTCCTACAATGAAATCAACATGAAGTGGCAAAAATTTTGTTTGTTTATGCATCCAATTGATATATTAATTCTAAGAAGCAATTGTGAGGTAGAAATCATCATCAAACAAACAATAGAAGTAGATATAATAATCAATTCTATATGCCAGATTAGTTAACTAAAAAAATTAAAACCACATCTATCTCCCCTTCAGCTTCCTAAGGCTCCATATACAATTATAAAGGATTGGAAAGATGCAAGAAATTTACGGTTTTAATATCTTCAACTTTTTAGTCCACGACTTGATCCTATATGTCATCTCCATAGGTTGCTACCACTGCAAATCAATTGCGATTCCAGGCAAATGAAGCCAGTCTAGGTCACCAACTAGAACTGGAACGAAATAATAATAATATTAAAAAAAAACATAATTGAGAGGAAAAATGAAGAGAAGAGAGTGATTATGGAGTTACGTCTTTGAACTTTAGAAGGGTAAGATTGCCCACGAAAGAGACAGTGAGATAAGAGGAGTCGATGGGAATGATGAGTTGAACCAACTACTTTGGCTTCAACCTAAATAGATCCATCGGCAGACGGAATGAATATTATGAATCGGATAATGAGTTGCTTTCACCGACGATCATGAATTGGGAATGACGTGGAGGCCAAGGCTGGGGCACTGCGCAAACGGAGATCGATCTCCTTGGATGGAGCTTGGACTGAGGGAAGAGAGAGGAGAGAGACGAGGAGGTAGAGAGAAAGAGAGAGGAGAGAGAAAGGGATACGCGAAAAGAGAGAGAGAGAGAATTAGCGTTCCTAGTTTGAGAGAATGAATTGGGCAATACAGTAAATGTATAATGAGTATTTAAAAAATAAAAAAAGGACGGTTATAAAAATACAGAAAAGAGAGGAAAGTTTTAAAAATTCCCTTATTGAAGGGGCATTTTATGTAATTTTTTCAATTATCTATACACAAAGTTTAAGATAAGAACTACACTAACTTGACTCCATTTGGATACGTGGGTAACCTAATTGCAAAAGTTAGGTGCAGTCAAAATTCTAAATAAAAAGATGTCTGTATAATTCCTTATAAGGATATATACTGAGGGGCTACCATATCAAAATTGGAAGTTGAGAACTATAAGTGGCTCAATCCCCCAGACAGGGTATGCAGGCAACTCAATAAAGCAAATTGTCGAGCTCAGCCACAATGCTGAATGAGAGAGATTTATCATTTTGATTGGAATCAAAGGACTTTCTGTTGTATCAAGAGATTGTAATTCAGAGATTATTTTTATTTTTAAATGGGTCAAACTCAAAATAATAAACTTTTATGATTTTAAATTATAATATTGCTGAAATTATGCTGGGTAAAAAGTCCAAATATTTTACTTTATTTTAATATTTTTACTCAGTTACAATCGGCCGCAGGTCTAAATAGTAGACATATGTTGACTTTAAAAAGCTATGAAAAACTCTGATGCTACCATGTTAACATTGCTCGGAAGTTAGGAATAGCATAACTAACCTTTTCTTGTCTTACCTCCTCTTGTCTTTCTCTTGAGTCAAGCAGATTCGACCCAAGGAATTATGAGGAATAGCACAAATTTAAAATTAGCTTTGTGCCAATATTAGCTTTTAAATCTTGTGAGAAGACACTTAAGAAGGGCTATAGAAGACCTGAAACGTATGTACCAAGGAAAGCAATAGTAATTTAATGTCAAAATCTTTTTTCATAGTTGATGCAGCAATAAGACCAAGCAGTACCTGGTTTGGAATTTATTTCAAGTTGTAAGAGCTGTTATTTTCTTGTCGTTTATTTCAGTTACTTTGATAATTTGACGTTTGCTAGTTTTATTTTGCGATTCTTGTTTTAGTTGTAAGCCGCAAGTCGTTTTGCTTTCTTAGAGCATAAACGCCGTGTTTGGATAAAACATTGAAAAATGGCCAAAAGAAAAAAAGAAAACAAAAGAAAAGTAAAAAAAAAAAAAAAGGTTATTAACACTAATGGTTCCTAAACTTTAAAGCCTCTCTCACTTTACCCTCTAAACTTTAAAAATCACCACTTTATTGTCTAAACTTTCAAACCTCCTCTCTTTGCTCTTTGAACTTTTAAAAGTATCATTTTATCCTTGTTTTAAAGCTTCTCATTTTGTATTTAATTTTTCGTTCAAATAGACAAAACTAAGCCTATATGATTTGCACATAAGTCACCTATAAAGGCAATAATTAGATTTTATTACTCAAATTTTGTTTCATATTTACACTCATTTAATATTTTTTTGTCTTCTCTCAATTAAGAAGGGTTTATATGCATATTTTTTTTTGATATTATTTGTCGATATCTTCTTATTGTAACTCTCCTTCTTTAGTATTCAAATTCATATATCAATGAATAATATCAACTTATTAAATGAGTTAAACTTAAAAACTGAAAAGAAATATACAGACAAACCCTTCCTAAATAAGAGTTCAAAAAACAAAGATTTCAAAAAACAAAGATATCAAGTGAGAATGTAAATGTGAAACAAAACTTATGAGCGATAAAATCTCATTTTTGCCCTTACTCATGTGCAAATCACAACTAAAAGAAATAAGGCTTTTTATAGCATGTAAAAACGCTATCATATGCTATTCATTGCACTTCTTTAATTGCCGTAATGACCCTGCAATTAAAACTATAACTTATTTAATAGCATTTTTTTGGTGCTATCTGAGATGCTAGTTAAATGAGAGCAGGCAGAGCTTGTATAACAATTTTTGAGCGTTGTCTTGATACCTTTCACCAAACACACTCATGTATATACATATACATACATACATACATACATACATATATATATATATATTAGTATCCTCTTAGTAGAACCAAGAAGTCATAAGAATCACTTTGAAGTCCTAAAAATATCCACAACGTGGATTAATAAAAAACTAAAAGAGGTACATGAAAATTCTTTTATACACAATCACAACATATCTTAAAAAAGGGGATATGGTACACATCTGTCTTTTATCCCATGACTAATGAAGTTGCAAGAGTCACTATTTAACAAAACTGCAAAAGATCTCCCAACAAGTACTCAATTCTTAAAAAGAAAAGAGAAAAGTTTTATATACATGACAATCTTACAATCTTCCATTATTTATATAATTACTCGGTAAAAAAAATACAAATGTAGCAATTTTAGAAGAAATCTTATTGTGTCGGTATGATAATGTGGCTGGAGAGTTGACTTGGTCCATTGAAGGCAGAGATCTTGCACGCAACCTCCCCCAATCACCAATATCACCATGTAATGTATGCACTTGAACTGAAATAGCAAGCAACCATACAAAATTCCACAAAAGCAGGTAATAAGAATTAATTATTCAAACTAGGAAGTTAATTCATAAACCAAGAAGATACCGGGCAGAATAATTTTTTCCTCCCGCCAAGTCTAATCACTTGTAACGTAGGCTTGGCCTGTTATGCCTACCAGGAAAAAAAAAGATTGCACAAATTATGCAACAATTAAGAAGTCAAAACAAAATTAATCACAAGAAAATACACTAATTCAGTCCTCAACAAACAAACACAATACATAGTGCAACCAGAAGTGTTGCTAGTAGAAAAACAAAGGTTTTGACTTGCAGCTAGTTGTTTAAAAAAAAAAAAGAGAACATATGGAGTTTAGAACCTAATACTGTCAATACAAGCAACATAGCTCCAACATAACTGCTTTAAAAAAAAAAAAAAAAAAAAAAAAAAAAAAAAAAAAAAAAAACACAATTTGTTTAGAGTAGACCAAGACGTTTTAACAACTCGAAAGGACCTAAAGAAATCTAAACGAAACTTTCTAAACGTTTACAGCCACTGTGAAATTGCATAAAAGTAGGATTTTCTAAACGTTTACAGCCATGGCAATATGCCCATGCATACCATTGCTCTGCCCATGCCCCAGGCTAATCCTCACATCTTTACTATTGCAACAACTAACTTCAACGTTTAGGTGATACTAAATGAAATAAAACTATAAAAGCTACTGAGTTAAATTCAAGCTATATAGAACAAAATCATAAAAGAGAAGTACGTAACGTACAAAACTCAATAATACTAAAGAAAACGAGACTACCAAGATGATTCAACAATTATTTGTGCTCAGTTCACTAGTTTGTTCTTCTATTCTTTTCTAAAAACCAGACCAAGAATGACAAGCAACAAAGTCCAAAACAAAGATTATACACCCAAAAAAAGGGAAAAAAATTAAAAGGGTGTTCTAATTGCAAATATTAGGAGAGTATATATATAATCGTTAACGAAATTACAAGAAAGAAACACATACACATCCAAACCACTAGACAGTAGATACAATGCTCAAATTTTATTCAGGAATCGATGAAAATCAAAACCTTCACAAAAAAAAGAAAAACAGAAATCAAAATCCCCAAATAGAATTTCAGAGTACGGCTAGAAAATGGTCACAAGCATACGGAAGATGGTCGCTATGTTGTTTTTGGTCTTGTTGTAAAAGCTATTAGCCAAATTCATAAAAATCCAAATAAAATAAAAAACGATAGAATATAAACTAAATTGGTAATGCTAAATACAAAACCCACCAAGAACAATTGAAGAAGAAGCCCAGCAATTAAGAAAATCTAAAAGAGAGAAACTTGAGAGATGGAGATCATTTTAGGGCAAATACACTTTAGCATTTCATTTGAAATTACCTTGTAGCGGTGGTTTTTCATGAGAATGGGCAATATAATTAGTTTGAAAGAACGTGGGAAAATTGGGAAATAAGAAAAAGAAACTGAAAAAGAGAGGTCGTGGGAGAGAGAAAAACGAAAAGCTTTCCTTATCCTTTCCGAGCGCTTCTAAATTTGTTTTTGGCGCACTTGTAGTAGGAACACTTTTTTATAAAAGCTATTAGGAGATACAATCAATAACACTGTTGTTGTAGCGTGGGCTTAATTCCGTTACTTAAACGAAAATTGAAAATTTAGGGGGTAAAATGAGTAACTCTAAACAGGAGTAAGATTTTTATTTATGTTTCTTTTCCAACCGGAACAGGCCAATTATTCTGAGGGTGATTTTTTCGAAAATAAAAGTTCTTACAGTAATTTCCTGAATGGAGTTGAGTTGTTTCTCATTTCAATCTTCTGCAGGCAAAGCCACAGTACGGCTAGAAGGTGATAATAAGTTTGAAGATCAAACATTAAGAGGTCTTAATCCTTACTATATGATTGAGAAACTTCCAACTTTCTTATCACCATTTAGTGAGGTGAGAGTTTATGGATCCACAGTCCCATGAATAGCTCTCCACCATCTCACGAGTATGTAGAGCCTAATTTATTTCTCTGACAGAATCAGTACTTAAATCAACTTGATTTTGAGGGGCGCCGATTTTAGAGGTTAGAGGTTAGAGTTAAACAAAGGGGTCTGAGAGATGCGAGGTTCCTGATTTCTCTTGTAATTTTTTTCATCATAGGCAAATTATGTAGCGATGAATAGTGGACATAGATAAACCATTAGAGTGTGCATACAATTCTTAACAACTTGGCAAAGATACGCAACCGCTGAATCTAGCAAGCAATTGCTGTATGATCATGAAAAATATGTAGTACATTTACAAATGCCGTTTTCAAGTAAAATAGACGAGAGATCTTCAGCCTAACCTAAATTGAGGCTATTTCAATCTCATATTTCCTCATGACAGGCGTTCCATGGACAAAGTTAGAGTAGGAAATTTGAGAGGAATCCGAATCGGGAAAGCTACTTGTTTGCGTCGCATGGCCAGGGAGAACCGGGCCTGAATTTTCAGACATCATGTACTTAAAAGGGTTTGAAGGTGTAGGAATCTCTAGAGCTCCTTCCAACATTTTCACCACGATACCCATCGAAGGCCTAAATTGTGGCCTTTCCTGAACACACAAAAGAGCTACTTTAAACATTCTCTCTGCCATTTCTTTATCATTCTCGTCTATACCACACACAACCATCAAATCTCCCATTTTTCTACATTCAAACTTCTTCCACACCGACATCGGAAACCACTCTTGGCTATCGGGAAGACTACTGTCGATGTTCCTTCTCCTTCCCACAATTTCGAACAAAAGCATTCCGAAGCTATACACATCACACTTGTGAGTTATAGGAAATGGCATCCAGAGCTCCGGAGCAGCATAACCAGGAGTACCTCTTCCTCCAGTCATAGTTATGTGAGTATTTTCTCTGTTACATAGCTTAGCTAAACCAAAATCAGCGACTTTGGGAGAGAAATTTGCATCTAAAAGAATGTTTCCCGGTTTTATATCGTAATGGACTATTCTTTGTTGACATTCTTCATGCAAGTAAGCAATTCCTCTTGCAGTTCCCGCAGCGATTTCATGAAGCCTTGCGAAGCTTAAGATTTTGTTCTCGTGGAATAAAAACTTGTCAAGGGATCCATTTATCATGTATTCGTAAACAAGAGCCCTCAAGTTCCTCTCGAAGCAGAAACCGTAAAGACGAACCAAATTAAAATGATGAATTCTACCAATTGTACTCACTTCTGCCATAAACTGTTCTTCAATTCTCTTGTCAGAGCTTCCGTTGAGAACCTTCACTGCCACAATAGTTCCATTGGTGAAAATTCCCTTGTAAACCGCTCCAAACCCTCCCGAGCCTAACAAGTTTGTGAAGTTATCGGTGGCCATCCTGAGTTGCTGAGAAGTGAACCTGATGGGCTTCTCCCTTTCCATGTCGTTGAGGAATTTGTCCATCGTAAGCGTCAGAAATCGCAAGCCTGGAGCTGCAGACTCGGTTTCCATCTTTGCTCTTTTGACGCAGACTGCAACTAAAATAAGAACCTTCACAACAATAACTACTGCAGAATGTAATTAAGAACTGAAATCAATAAGAAACCTCAAAATCCAACTTGGTATAAACAAAAACCAAAGTAATTAAGAAGGATAATAAAACAATACCTAAGCTCACAATAATGGCAGCTTCAGCCGAAGATGATACCTCTGGGTCCTGAGTGCTTGACATTAATTTAAGAGAAAGATCAAAACAAAGTCGAAAAAGCTCTTAACAGAACTTGAAGTGAAGAAGAATAAGAGTATTTATAGATCATTTGTTCAAACAAAAATTATAGTCAAATTCCATTCTTTGAACGTTGATTTCTATTAATCCGAGAATGTCAATGTTCTCCTAAGGTTAATAGACTAGGAAACCGTGTGGGGTTTTGATGCAAATGAGTACAAGGCCGGCTTTGAGAGTGAACATATAAATATATATATAATGTGTGTGTATTATATTATTAAGAAATGTTATGCCAAATACTAACTTCTAAAGAGCTTAGATTTTCCCCTCTACGGAAAGCTAGAAGAAGAATCTTTTCATTAAAAAGGGGGAAAAAAAGGAAAAGGAAAAACAAGTCCCCGCTTTCCGCGAAAGTACGTCAATGTATGTAGTAGAATAAAAAAAACGTCAAAGTGAATTTATCGATATTGTCAATGACTGAATATTCAGAGAAAACAAACATATGTAGTTAAAAGAAAAACGCATTTTGTTTTATTAAACTTCCTAAAATATTAGAACGATTAAAATTGCT
The DNA here is from genome assembly GCA_946598075.1 of Artocarpus hirsutus. Lineage (NCBI taxonomy): Eukaryota > Viridiplantae > Streptophyta > Magnoliopsida > Rosales > Moraceae > Artocarpus > Artocarpus hirsutus. The sequence goes on from CAMOHE010049128.1 coordinate 24,266, forward strand.
AAATTACACTAGTTTAATAGCTAAAATAAGAGAGCTAAAATGAGAACTTTTACTTACCTACTTAATATTGCACTACAGTTTCCCTATAAAAATTAAAAAAAAAAAGAGAAAGAAAGAGCAAAATAATATATTTAGGTTAAAACTTATAAAGTAATGTTATATAATGTATAATAAATATTATATTATGAAAAATTGAATAATATCTTATGAGAAATTGAAAGCAAAAACTCAAAATACCCCCACCTTTTTATCCTCTATAGCTTTCACCTTATTCTTTCGTTGGCAGCTGGAAAATAAAATATTTACCGCGAAAGACCATATTTACCGTATCAATACAAAAATTCTCCCATGACTTTGCCGAACCACCAGCAATTGAGAAATGCAATATCTACAAGAAAATACCATATTTATCGTGTAATACAAAAATTCACCGGCGACTTTGCAGGAGTAATGGCGGCCAAGAAATACAATATTTTACTTGAAATATTGTACTATTATATAAATACAAAAAATCACCAACGACTTCACCAAACCAATACAACTGAGAAAAATGATATTTCACCTAAAATACTGTATTAATGTGTAAATATAAAACTGAACGAGCGGCAGTTGAGAAAATATGATATTTCACTTGAAATACTATATTATCATAAATACAAAAATTAATTAGCGACTTCGATGGACAGTCAGCAGCTGAGAAATACAAAAATTCGTTGGTGACTTCACTAGACTATCGGATGTTGGAAAAATTGGTTCACTAGCGCATAGGATTTTTTAAAATTTTATGAAATACCCAGAAAACTAACTCATGATGTTATAAACAATAAATTAAATTAAGTTAATGTACCAGTTGAAAATCGAAAACAACACTTCTGATTGAATAATTTTTTAGGAACGAATCTCTATTATCAGATCTTCAATGCTACATTCTCTTCCTTCAGATCATGTAGAGCACTTGTAATGTAACAATGGAGATTATTGATTTCAGAAATGTCATTTTTTATTATTGTTGTATTTCATTTCATTGTGCAATTCCTGCTAGGGAGGATGATTATACTCATGGCTTCCACTTTTATCTTTTTCCTGTGTAAAAATTTCTTGTTCTTGTCATTGATGTAGACTTTTCTCTATATTTGTGAAAAGTCATTTCTACACTTTTACTTCTTGGAATGTACTTCAGAGTCCATGATTTACACATTTTGTTTGTCTTTTGAATGTATGCTTACCCCTTGTTTCTTCTCTCGCCAAGTTGCACGACATTGTATTTTGCTTTTAACATTTTACGAACTGATTCATATTATCAAAGCTGCGCAGTGAGGATTAGAACTTTTATTTTGAAAATCATCTTCCTTTGTTCTTAAATATCAGCTGTCCACTTGGATATTTGTGTCTTATGATCTAAATTCATATTATTATTCAATTCATTAAAGCCCCGGCCAGGCCAACGTTTGTTCTTTTAATTTTGAGACAATATTTCAAATCCCCATTTGTTCTATAGATTCAACTACAATTTAAACCATTTTGCTATTTTTCTTTACAAAACTTTGAACTTTTTGAGGTATGAACCAAATGGGCCAAAGAATATTTAAATGTTGAATTTCCTATTATATTTTATGTTATACTTTTTTAGTCAGTAACATTGGTTTTAGGGTTTGATAGTACGTTAATGGTTAATGGAGAATGAAGAAGAAGATCTGCCATCAAACGCTAACCAAACTCCAAAACATTTGGATGAATCCCGACTAAGGAAGCATGTGACGCTGCTCAAATGGCTCACGAATCACCACCAGACTGGTCTAGAGAACTCCCTCAACCACTGATCTTCTCATTCTGACTTGTCCTCCCCATCCCCTTCTTTCAAGTCCCCCTCATCCTTCCTCTCTCGCTTTGCTAATTCCAGGCGCTCCATTGAGTCCCGAATCATCCGGTGTCGACTGACTCCAACCTCCAAGTTGTTAAATTATTAGGGTATTAACTGTACAAATTTTTGTAGTTATCTTTTCTTAATTTAAAGTAATTATAATTGCTTGATTATAAGAAATTGTGTTGTATAGCTGTATAGCTTGATTGTAGGATATTAAGTCATGAATATCCTCTATATATATTCTGTACATGAACGGATGAAAATTATGAATGAAAATTCGATTCATCGTCTCATATTCGAAGATGGCATTAGTGCCTACCATTTGATTCATTCCAAATCAAACAAAAAAATTTTCAAACCCCAGAAATCATCCAACCCATATATATCATGTGATAGTCAACATTATTTGTTTTTAAACCAAACCCAAAATTCCAATCAAACCTAGAATTCCAGATCGCTGAAGTGATTTCTTCCCGAATCGTGCAGCGCCGTCAAAACCAAAGACCACCGCGCCTCACAAGTTCGCCCCCACACAAAGTGCTGCCGTCAAGGTCCTCCGCCGGTCGCATCTTCATCCATCGTGCCTCTTCCCGTTGTGCCCAAACCGTCGCTATGCCCAGGCCGTTCTATTCGCTGTTTTCGCCACCGTAGCATCTAGTTGCCGAACCTAAGCATCCAGTTGTAGCTCTCTCATTTCCATCGAGTCAAAAGTCTCATACATTTTTTTTTTCCTTTTTTCGAGTCGTTTCATACTCAGTTTTATATTCATACACACACACACGTTTCATTAAACTTTTGTTTATGTGTGTGTATATAAAACAAAAAAAAAACAAAAAAAAAAAAACAAAACAAAAAAAACAAAAACTAAAAAAAAAGTAAAAAAAAAGGAGGAAAAAGTTAAAAAAAAAGGAAAAGTAAAAAAAGGGTTAAAAAGAGAAAAAAAAAAGGTTAAAAAAGGTAGGATGAGTTAAAAAAAATATTGAATCATCTGAGACAAAATCAGTTCCAGTTATTGTTTAATCAGAAAATATTTTTAATGCAAGAATCATTCTCACCAAATCCAATTATAATGTTTGGTCACAACTAATGGAGATGCATATCGCTGAACAGGAAAAGCTTTCCTACAGTCGCGGCAAGAAAAAACCACCAGCAGAGTCAGAAGATGGATTTGAAAAATAGTATGCCGAAAATCAGATGATGAAAAGATAGTTGTTAATGTTAATGAGCCTAAAAATTATGAAGCGTTATTTATGCTTATCAACTACTCAAGAAATCTAGAATGCATTGTCAAAGGCCTTTGATGATGGAAGTGATAAGTTGCAAGTATCCACTTTAAATCAAAAGGCCTTCACTGCTAAACAAAATGGTAAGTCTCTCTCTGAATACTATGGAGAGTTGATTGAAATTTTTGCGAATTAGATCATCATGATAAGTTGGTCATGAAAGATCCAGATGACATTACAGCATATCAAAAATCCATTAAATGACTACGAGTGCACATATTTCTTACTATATTAGATGGTGCCTTTGAACAAATTTATGGAGAGATTCTAAGCAAAGAACTAGTTACTAATTTAGATGAATGCTATGCGTTGATTCAACGAGAGGCAGTACTTCATGCAACTTTAAAAGGGGAATTTTGCAATTTTGACAGCTCAGCCACGGTGGCCTGACAACGATCAACTCAAAACTGGTAGGAATGATCCAAGACCAACCTTCCTAAGCCCATCGTAGGAGCAGATAAGTCAACTCTCAATTGCACTCATTGTAATAAGACTGGTCATACCAAAAGTCGTTGTTTTAAACTTGTGGGATATTTGGAGTGGTGGGATCATAATCATGATCAACAGAAGAAGGATTTGAAAAGGACCTCAATTGCAGCCATTATCGAAATAAAGATGGAGGATGACGCTGTTGATAAAGCCTCAGTGTTGATAACTGCTACAAATAATGATGGTAAGTTTTTAAATGTTTCTGCATCTATTATGAATAGTACATGGATAATTGATTCTAGTGCTACAGATCATATGACTTTTGATTCCAAACAGATCTCATCCCTTATACTAGTAAAAATTGTGGATTACATGACGGTCAAAAACCGTCGTGAAATCGTCTATCGTGGTACCAAAGAGACTTTTCATGACAGTTTTTTACCGTCGTGGAATGTTGTTAATGACGGGTATGAAGTGTGTTCTACAAGAGACTACCACAACGGTTTTTAAAAAAACTGTCATGAAATGTGTAGATTATCTAACGGTTTTCAAAATCGTCATATAATCTTGGTTAATTTCAACCTTCCACGACGGTTTTGTAAAAACCATTGTGTAAGGTATAGTTTTCATGATGGTTTTTGGTAACAACCGCCATAGAAGATCAGTCATTAGTAAAAAAAAAAAAATTACTAGAATTTCTAATTTTTCACAGGATGGTTAGTCCTATATATTATCTACAAATACAAGGCCCTGATTACTAGTGAGTTTTAAGCAACAAAAAATATAAATTATTGCTATGATGGTTATAAAGGATTTTCATCAAACGTGTAGTGCACATCACATACACAAACACATACACAAATACATATAAAGTAATTAGAGCTAAAATTAAAACTAAAGCTAGAATTAAACAGCTAAAACAAATTAGTTCACAAAAACCATAAAATAATTAAAACTAAAACAATATAACTAAAAATTAAAAAAACCAAACAATAAAAGAAGAAAGCGAAAGTTACCAAATGGCAGTCGGAGGTAGGCAACTGTGGCGTCATGAAGGTAATGAGCTCAAAGAGAAGAACACTTAGAGAGCTCATCAAACTATAGTAAGCATCACATATACAAACACATACACAAACCATAAATGATTAAAACTAAAATTATATAACTAATTTTGAAAAAAAAAGCTAAACAATAAAAAAAAGAAATGAAATTTTACTAAACGATGGTTGGACATGGGCTATGGTGGGTTCATGGAGGCGACGAGCTTAAAGGGAAGACACTTGTAAAGAAGAACATTCACAAATGAGGGATGGTGACAAGTTTGTAGGTTGTGGAGAACTTGAGGTTAACGGCAGCATGTTGGATTGAGGCAAAGACAACAGTGGCAATGGTAGTGGTAGAGAGAGAGGACTTGAGGGTTAGAAAGTGAGGTAGGACTGGGTTTAGAGAGAAAAATGGTTGAGTTTGAGTGCCAATTCGAATAAGAAAGAGAGAAAGAGAGTAGGCCTTTTAAAATTTCACTAATTGTAGTAAGGGTGGGCTTTTTAATTTTTGCTGACCATCTTTCACGATAGTTTTTATAAAAACTATTATATAATATGCCTCCTACCATAAGGGTTTTTTAATAAACTATCATGGTAGATTCGGCTTACCACGACGGTTTTTTAAAAAACTGTCATGGTACATGCCGTCCATTCCACGACGGTTTTTGTCTTTGTGGGTGTAACTCCTTGTGTTTTTTTTCCTTTATCATGACGGTTTTTAAGAAAAGGTCATTAAATAAAGGTCGTATAATCTTGAATTATTGTAGTGTTAGATCATCCTTGCAAAAAATGGTTTCTACTGCCAATGATAACACAAACCTAGTTATTGGGAAAGGATCCTTAACCCTTATTGATACTTTGAATTTGGATTCCGTTTTAGTTGTTCCATCTTTAGATTAGAATCTTTTGTCTATTTCTGAAATCACTACAGCCTTATCTTATATTGTGATTTTTTGGCTTGATTTTTGTATATTTAAGGACATTCAAACAAGACAGATGCTTGGTTGTGGTATTAAGCGAGAAAACTATATTACCTAGACTTGCAGTCGAAAGATTCCAACAAGCTACAACAAGCCTTGATGATAGATGGGGTCTAAGGGAGAGAAGAAAAAAACTGAAATTTGGTTATGGCATTGACGCCTAGGGCATGCTTCCTTTAGTTATTTGGAAAAAAATATTTCCTAGTTTGTTTGCAAAGTGTGATGTTTCTAGTTTCCGTTGGGATGTTTGTGAACTAGCAAAAAGCTATTGTACTTTGTTTATGTTAATTTGGAATAAAAGTCTACTTCCATTTATGATTATACATTCTGATTTTGGGGTCCATCTAAAGTCCCAACTATAGGTGGATCACATTGTTTTGTTACTTTTATTGATGATTGTATCATAATGACCTAGTTATGCCTAATGAAGTCCAAAGATGAAATGAACTACTTATTATTCCAAAAATTTCATAAAATGATTGGAACTCAGTACAACGAGAAGGTTCAAGTGTTGCACAATGATAATGGTGGAGAATATCAAAGTTATAATCTTCAACAGTATCTGGAAGCATATGGAACCATTCATCAAACTACTTGTTCCAATACATCCTAGCAAAATGGAGTCGTTGAACAAAAAAATCGACACTTGTTGGAGATTGTTCGAGCTTCCTTGATAGTAGCACATATGCCAATATCCTATTAGGGAGAAGCAATTATCTCCACCGCATGCTTAATCAAGGTACCTTCCATCTCAATTGGCTTCTGAACACCTCTCCAAGCTCTGACTAATGTTATAATAGCCTTAACCGTCCCAAACCTGCCTCCTTATGTTTTTGGTTGTAGCATTTGTACACCTCCATAAGCACTAGCACAACAAATTAACTCTCCGAGCATTGTGATGTGTGTTTATGAGCTATGCCCTACACCAAAAAGGATATCATTGTTATCATCCTCCAACTTGATGGATATGGTGTTTCATGAAGACATGATGTATTTTTCCTCTAAGTTTGAATTTTAGGGAGAGTACCATCAGGAAATTTAGACTCTTAATTATGATTATCAGATCTTTAAGGAAGGTGAATCCAAACAAACTAAACCAGTGAATGAGGAAGTAGGTGAATTGGATTTGAGTGGTGTAACTTTGGAACCAAGTGGTGACCAGTAATCAAAAGCTAAGGAAATAACAAAAGAAAGGGATACGGTATAAATTAACCTCTATCACCAACCAAATGATTCAAGTCTAAAGATGCCTTCATTGATATACCAAACTAATTGTCATTTGCTAAGGATGTTCTTAATCTAGAGCCTGAACCATCTAGAAAACAATTACCACATCGTCACACTAGAGGTATTCCTAAACCCACATACAAACTTGAAGTATCTAGTAAGGCCAAATATTCCACAAGTAACTATCTATCTAACCATCGCTTGTCTAAATCAAATAACTCATTTGTCAATCAATTATCATCTGTAGCTATTCCTAACAGTGTGCAGGAAGCCTTAGTTGATACAAGGTGGAAAGTAGCAATGAAAGAGGAGATGAAGTCATTGCAAAAGAATGAGACATGGGAACTTGTGGAGCGTCCACCAGGAAAAAAGCTAGTTGGATGTCATTGGATTTATGCTGCGAAGTACAAGGCAAATGGTAGTATTGAATGTTTTAAAGCAAGACTGGTAGCAAAAGGATATCCTCAAACTTATGGGATTGACTACATTGAGACATTTGCACTTGTAGATAAGATCAACACAATTCGAGCGTTACTGTCTTTAGCTACAAACCTAGATTGGCCGTTACAACAATTCGATGTAAAGAATGCCTTTTTGCATGGTGAGTTCTCTGAAGAAGTATACATGGATCTTCCACTAGGATACATGATGATAGAAAGTAGAGTAAGAAGGTGTGTAGTATAACGCATGCCCCCCTTGGACTAGATGATAGGATAGATGCCACGGCTTGTACATACTTACATAGGATGATAGGCCAGTTGGGTAGGCCTAACTTATAACTGGTAGGCTGTCAGAAGCTCTACAAGGTAGGTCTTCAAATTCCCAAGATTAGCAGTCTGACGTAGGGCATTTGAAGTTTGGACTTTTACTATTAGCAGGCCTATCCTCAATGGTCGGTAGGCTGATTTGCCTAGCGTGACTAAAACTATAAGAAATAATCAACTCTTAACTCAACATTTGTACAGATTATATTATAACATTTGCAGCGAAATGTTTAAATTACAATTCTTATACAAAACTAAAAAATCCCATAAAGTGTCCTAAACATCAATTCTTAGCTTTCTAGTCTCATTAAAGAAATACTAGAATTAGACATTTCATCTTAGCCTCATCATGAAACCTTGGACCATACTTACTCAGTCATCTAAATCCTTAGCTTGAAAACTCACCTGTATCACGAGAACTATATTAAGCATAAAGCTTAGTAAGTAAACCATACGATGGTTCCACATCAAAAACATACCTTTCATAAACATTACTTTTCAGGCCTGTAGCATAACGTTAATCTCAAGCAGTCAGAACCCATAACATACATACATGGATGGTCCCTATCTTGGAACTTACTTCTTCCTCAAGGATTTGACCATATAAACATGAATAACATGGCTAGTTCATGACATCGAGAGAGTTCACATCATACTCATGAAAAAATCATAAAAACATCTCTAAACATATTCATCATAACAACATACATAACTTTAAAATATGCTTTAAAGCATACTATTATTCAAGTGATGTAGTGGAGGGTATACTTACACAAACTGCTTGGTCATGAACATCTTAAGTTCTATACATCATCTTTCCTTTTTTCTTTACATCTCATATAGTTCTCTTCATAATCCGTGGAATGTCATCTAATGAAACTCTTCATGGTTCACCTCTATATTCTTCTTATACAGATTATGATTCCTCTATCTTTTCTTTCTCTCAGTTCATCATCTTATTCCTTATGTCTCTCATAATCATCAAGTCATAACTTTCTTTCTTTCTCGATTTCTTTCATTCACTTGTCTACTTTCACTTGCTCACTCTTGCTCTATACAGCAAAACAAAGAAAGAGAAAAAGAAGAAACATGCAGCAAAATGCATGACAGGATTTGTGAGAGATATAAAAGGAGAGAGCAATTCAGGTGAGAAATAACGTAATGATGGGATAAAAAAATAATAATTAATATATTACAAATGTTATGCCAAGATGCAGTGTATCTGTGAAACGTAGAGAGAAAGTAGAGGAAAGTCAATGATTCAATTGGGAAACATGTGATAATATCATGACCAACCATATATAGAATTCTAAATAACTCAACTAATCAATTATAGAAGAAATAAAAGAATTAAAGATAATTTAGGATTCCAAAATTTGCTCCATTGCCTAAATTTTAATTGTCAAAAATAGGAAACTTTATCGAAATCCTATCATTCATAAAAAGTCAAATATTCTATCCTATGAAATAAGGAAAGAGATAAAATATGCCTATGCATCCTTTAACATAAAATAACAAATAAATAGTCCTATGCTAATACGTCAAAATTATACAATCGATTATTGTGGTCAATAAACCTTTCTTTTTCTGACATTATCTACTGGTTGCTTGTTCGTAGCATTCGGCCTATTGAATGTGAAAACTTCGGCCTACCGAAGTACCACATAAAACATGCATTATAATATCTCATTAAAAAAACAATTACTTAGATGAATGTGGATAGATAAAACAAAGTTTGTCTCCCACTTAAATGAATAAAACAAAGATGAGTGGCAAACAATAATAAAGTAATTCATCATTAACCATCCAAATGCTTAATGCACTACACATCCAGTATACAGCATACATGGCAATCAAAGAAATTGTTATCCATTTGCATCATCAAACCAATAACATATTATAACATATTATAACATTTAATAAATATAAAATAATATAATATGCTCATAATAGTTTACAAAAAAATCCGATATAACTATTCTTTAAAAAGTGGAGTGCCGAAGCACCATGCTTAACAATTGCCATTATATAACTATATTCTATACACTTATACAATTCCTTCATTCATCCTACACATGACAACACGCTAATAGCACATATATCATTCAAGGTATTAATAGGTTAGACCAAGTAATGTAACTAAGTGGTAAATATAATACATGGAATACATGAAATAACATATGTGAAGTAATGTAAATATTTTAATCCTAACACAGAACCTTTAGAAAATTACACTTATAATACATAATATAATATCATAATTCGTAGCATAGCACATGAGGAAATCAATGCATAAGTGGTTTACAAATATATATATATATATATATATATATAACCTATTCATATAATCTCAACTAGGCCACTAGTTAAAAATTTGGGGTGTTACAATTCTCCCCACCTTACAAAAATTTTGTCCTCGAAATTTGGCTATTCCAAATCCTCTTGGCAAATCTAACACCTCCAATTCAAGGGTTGATCTTATGGACTCATAAAACATCAAAATACTTATTGACTGAGTTCTTGGTCCCATGATATACTGAAAATCCTCGAGAATTGTTTTGTTCTTATACCATATTTGCAACACACGCCCCCCTAGATGAGACGATAGGACAGACGCCATAGCTCGTACATACTTACATAAGATGATAAGCTAGTTCGATAGGCCAAATTTATAACCAGTAGGCCATTAGAAGCTCTGCGAGGCAGGTCTTCATATTTGCCAGATCGATAGTTTGATGTAGGGCATTCGGAGTTTGGACTTGGACGATCGACAGGCCTATCCTCAATGGTCGGTAGGCCGATTTGCCTCATGTGACTACAACTATAGGAAATAATCAATTCTTAACTCAACATTTGTACAAAAAATATTATAACATTTGTAGTAGAATGTTTAAATTACAATTCTTACACAAAACTAGAAAATCCCATAAAGTGTCCTAAATATCAATTCTTAGCTTTCAAGTCTCATCAAAGAAATACTAGAAATAGACATTTCATCTTAGCCTCGCCATGTGACCTTGAACCATACTTGTTCAGTCATCTAAATCCTTAGCTTGAAAACTCACCTGTATCACGAGAACTATATTAAGCATAAGTCTTAGTAAGTAAACTATACGGTAGTTCCACATCAAAAACATACTTTTCATAAACATTACTTTTAGGGCCTGTAGCATAATATTTATCTCAAGCAGTCAAAACCCATAGCATACATACATGGATGGTCCCTATCTTGGAACTTCTTTCTCAAGGATTTGACCATATAAACATGAATAACGTGACTAGTTCATGACAACGAGAGAGTTCACATCATACTCACGAAAAAATCATAAAAAAATATTTAAACATATTCATCATAACAACATACATAACTTTAAAACATGCTTTAAAACATATTATCGTTCAAGTGATGCAGTGAAGGGTATACCTACACAAACCGCTTGGTCATGAACATCTTATGTTCTATACATCATCTTTCTTTTTTTCTTTACATCTCATATAGTTGTCTTCATAATATGAGGAATGTCATCTAATGAAACTCTTCATTGTTCACCTCTATATTCTTCTTATACATATTACGATTCCACTATCTTTTCTTTCCCTTGGTTCATCATCTCATTCCTTATGTCTCTCATAATCATCAAGTCATAATTTCTTTCTTTCTCTATTTCTTTATTCACTCGTCTACTTACACTCGCTCACTCTTACTCTATGCAGCAAAATAAAGAAAGAGAAGAAGAAGAAACGTGCTGCAAAATGGGTGAGAGGTTTTGTGAGAGATATAAAAGGAAAGAGCAATTCGGGTGAGAAATAAGGAAATGATGGGATAAGGAAATAATAATTAATATATTACAAATTTTATGCCAAGATGCAGTGTATCCCTGAAACGTAGAGAGAAATTAGAGGAAAGTCAATGATTCAGTTGGGAAACATGTGATAATCTCTTGACCAACCATATATAGAATTCTAAATAAGTCAACTAATCAATTATAAAAGAAATAAAAGAATAAAAGATAATTTAGGATTCCAAAATTTGCTTCACTTGCCTAAATTTTAATTGTCAAAAAATAGGAAACTTTAAAAAGTCAAATATTCCATCATATGAAATAAGGAAAGAGATAAAATATGCCTATACATCCTTAACATAAAATAACAAATAAACAATACTATGCATAACGTCAAAATCATACAACCGATTATTGTGGTCAATAAAACTTTCTTTTCCTGACATTATCTACTGGTTGCTCGTTTGTAGCTTTCAGCCTTCCGATCTTGAATAATCGGCCTGTCAAACATTGTAACTTTGGCCTACCAAAGTGCCACATAAAACATGCGTTATAATATCTCATTAAAAAAACATTTACTTAGATGAATGTGGATAGATAAAACAAAGTTTGTCTCCTACTTAAATGAATAAAACAAAGATGAGTGGTAAGCAATAATAAAGTAATTCATCGTTAATCATCCAAGTGCTTAATGCACTACACATCCATTATAGAGCATACACGACAATCAAGAAATTGTTATCCATTTGCATCATTAAACCAATAATATATTATAACATTTAATAAATATAAAATAATATAATATGCTCACAGTAGTTTACAAAAAAATCTCATATGACAATTCTTTAAAAAGTGGAGTGTTGAAACACTGTGCTTAACAATTGTCTTTATATAACTATATTCTATACACTTATACAATTCCTTCATTCATCTAACACACGACAACACACTAAATAGCACATATATCATTCAAGGCATTAATAGGATTAGACCAAGTAATGTAACTAAGTGGTAAACATAATACATGGAATACATGAAATAACATATGTGAAGTAATGTAAACATTTTAATCCTTACATGGAAACTTTAGAAAATTACACTTATAATGCATAATACAATATCATATTTCATAGCATAACATGTGAGGAAATCAATGCATAAGTGGTTTACCAAATATATATATATATATATATATATATATATCCCCTATTCATAAATCTCAACTACGCCACTAGTTAAAATTTAGGGTGTTACATGCAGATTGAAGAAGACATTGTATCGGTTCAAGTAATCCCTAAGAACATCGTTTGGAAGGTTCACAAAATTAATAAGAGATAATAAAACAATTAATCTCCAATTGAATCGAATTAATCTCCAAATTGCCCTTTTTTTCCATGTCACCTATTACCAACACAAATTAGGAAAAATAATTATGTTTAAAAAGAGATAATAAAATAAAAATAAAATTCAATTAAACTAAAATAAAAACCAATAAAAAGACTTAAAAACCCACAAAATATTAAGTTAATGATATCCAAATATTTATATCAAATATCCCAAACTTAATGTTTGCTCGTGCTAGAGTAAAACAAAGAATGAAAAGAGAAACCTAAAGAAAAAAAAATCTAAAAACAAATAATGATTCGGTTTAATCTACAAAATCTCCTCAAAGATTGCATAAGCTATATGATTCAAACATAAATGTAAACATTGTAAAAGTTTAGTATTTCAACTCATAAATTAGTCCAATCTCACCTTCGATTCTTTTTGCGCGCGCGTGTGTGTGTGTGTGTGTGTGTAAAGAGTCTTTTTCAATCAATTGCAATCAAATTCAGATGAGTTTATACATACTAACGTTCTTTAAGGAATCTTAAATTCGTCGTGATGTTTCAAACCCTATAAGTCTACTTTTCATACCAACTCCCTACTAGTGTAGACCAACACATCACTAAAGATCAAAAGGACTTTATTATAAGTTGTAACATTTGGCTCAAGTGATGGCTACAAAAGAAAGGACATGGAAGCAGAGAAAACTAAGAAAAATCCATTGAAACATGCAAGAATCATAGAGAGATAGACACTTAAAACATGAGAATACTACTAGAAATAATTCAAAGCTTCCTATTTTTTTCATTTTTTGCTTTCTTCTTTTTTCTTTTTTCATATTTTTTCTAGTGCACTTTTTTTCTTTACTTTTCCCCCAAATTTATTTATTTGAATGCAATAAGCTAGTGGGATTTTTTCCTTTAAGATAGATCAATGAATGAATTTTTTTTTCTAGTAGCTTTTTATATTCTCTTTTCTATTGAAATATTTGTGGATTCTCTTAAAAGGGTATAGATTTTTTTTTTGGTTATATGGTAAAGATGGTGTGGGTTACAAAAAGGAAAAGACTAAAGTATTTAAGGCTCAAGAGGTGAACAAGGGATATAATGATAAAAGGGTAAGCTTGAAAAGCTCAAACAGTTCAAAGATGGCCTAAATCATATCCTTAGTGACATGTTGTCTAGGATTTCGTCTCGAGAAGTAATCAAATAGATTCTAGGGTTTTGGTGAGATCTTGCTAAGAACAACTAATGTACATAAACCTTCTCTAAATAAACAAAAAATCAATTGATCAAAACTAAGTGCATTAAGTGTTTGAAAAATCAATAAGTGAAATAGAACCAACTCAATCATCAAGCACACAAATAAAAATAATGTTTAGCACTTTTCCATTAACCATATGCAATTTCAATCAAATTCTTATCATAGGTTTTTGATCATCAAAACTTTATCATCACTAAAAACAAAAAACAAATTTTTTTAAAATTTTTTTATGTTTTTATTTTTTATATCCTAAGAAAAAGAAAAATAAATCCTAAGAAAAACTCCTAACAGAACCTAAGAAAAAGAAACTAAAAAAAAACTCTCCCACTCCTAAACTTAAAATTAACATTGTCCTCAACATTAAAGAAAATGAAAGAATGAAGATGGTAATAAAAACTTCCCTAAATAATTGATGGTATTGGCAACATTTTTTCTTTTTCATGCTAGGTGCTATGGCTTCATCTTCGAGAAAAAGATGTGAAAATTGTGTACATCGGCCCCCAAACTTACACAAAAGCCTAAACAAGGACCATAAAGAAAACAAAAGATTTAATAACTAAAATAACTAAAAAATAATAATAACAAAAAAAAAACATACTAAAAATAAAGTTCAAAATGCTTGAATTGCCTCCCAAGAAGCACTTGATTTAAAGTCATCGGCTTGTTTGTCAAATAATTGCTCGTCAAAGAGTAGTTTTGGCCAATAGTAAGTGTTATACAACATCACATATAAGTTTTTGGTATAGATGCCCTTAAGCTTGGAAAGATTTAGAAGTGGTTCGTACATTGCACTAACAATATATGTCTTCAAATGAAGTTCTTTTGATGGAAACATCATTATTGGCTCAAACTTGAACAGGGTGAGATGTGATGATGGTGATGTCCATGACCAATATAGATCAGTTAGTGATCTATATGTTGGAACCATTGATGAGCTTAAATCAACAGTCTTATGCACTTCTATATCCTCCAACAACCCTCGTGGCTCCTCCTCATATGGGAATTCCTCTAATAACCTTTCTATTTGCTCTTCCCTTTCCTTTTGGCTATCCATTAGCATGCTTGTGATTTTCTCTTTATAAAAGTCATGGTTTTGGATAGGCTCCTCTTGATTTAACAAGTGTAGTTTTTTTTTTTTTTATCGAGCAAGAGCCCAACTCAGCAAATGGTTGACCTAAAACAAATTCAAAGGATTCTTATTCTTTATCTTGAGGCTTTAGTTTCTCTAGAGGCTCAAATTCCCCAGGTTTCACATAATCATCATCAAATGAAACCACACCCTCTATCATTTCATGGTCACCACAAGGGTTTAATGTTGCCACTTCCTCCTCTAGATGACTCCCTAAAATTGTGCTCCTTAAATAGATTTGTTCATCAAGATATCGCCTAGAGTTGGAGATTTCATGACTTCCCTTAAGAGTGGCTTTTAGACAGTCTAAAGCAACTTCTAAACTTATCTTCTCTTCTTGATATTGGCTATAAGATTGTTCTATCATGTTGGGGTAGATATTCCATGAAAGATTTTGCTGAGTCTCTAGGCAGGAATTGTGCATTAAAGAATTCAAATGCTAATGACAATTAAAGGCCATATTCTCCAATAAGTTGTAAGCTTCATCAACAATTTTTGAAAAGAAAGAATGACCATTAGAAATTGTGCATTTTTCCACCTAATCTCTAAAAGACGCAATCCTTTAATAAATATTTGGAGAAGAGCCCACTTTGGCAGGTTGTGATGTGGGTACTGCTCAAACATATCTTTAAATCGCTCTCAAGTCACATAAAATGGTTCCATGTGTTGTTGGGAAAAACTCACAAGGATATTTTGATGAAACATCATGAAGTATCTTGGAAAACAAATGAATTAAAGAAAAAAAAAATAGAACAAATAAAAATGAAATAAAACAAATACAAAAATGTTCAAAGTAGTCCTAGAGCTAATTAGCATTGATATTAACCAAACTAAACAACAATCTCCAATAGCGGCGTCAAAAACTTGTAAATTTTTGCAAACGCAAGTGTTCATTATTGTAGACAAATAATAAAAAGTAAGTAGAGTATCGTTTCTACAATGATTGTGTTAATCTAGCTAAGTATCAAAATTAGTTATCCCTAAAATTATCTGAACGTTTGAAATCAAGATTAAAATATTAAAATAAAAAACAACAAAAATAAAATAAAAATCCTAAGGAATCCAAGACTACAACTCACCAGAATTAATCATATATGAAAATCCTATTTAAATTAATTATGTATATTCCCTATGCTGACAATAAATTTCTCTAAATTAATTATCAATCTTTCTGAAGCATCAATAATCATTTTCAACAATGCAGACCCTACATCTCTGTTAAGATTTTAACATATTGAAACTCATTAAGAACAGAAAATCATAACTACTTCGCAAGCTTAATAACTATCACTAGCTTTTGACAACTAATGGCATCACATTTGGGGGCTTATTTAATCATCACTTGTCAGTCTCAAATTAAATACCAAAACATGCGATTGCTGATCAGACAATCACAAACATTAAGAAGGGCATGCAACACTCAATATAATTAGGAGTAAAACACAAGTTAATTAAAAATATGAAAAATCAAATATTCATAATTTGGTAAACAAACTAACAAAATCTTGGTTCCGGCATAATTGACGAACAAAAATACATAATTAGAAAATCAGAAAATAAAACCAAATTAATGGTGTTACATGTCCTCAGGCTTGCCTTCTAAACCTTTTTCTCCTGCACCTTGTCACTTCAAAAATAGCTTCTCTAGTAATGAAAAAACTAAAACAAAACCTAAAACTAATATATAGACAAACATATATATATATATATATATATTTTTTTTTTTTTTCTTTTCCTCTCTTCGGCGTCGACGGGAAAAGCAGCCTTTGGGCCCCCTTTTCGCAACCAGTTCTCAAGGGCCCTTTATAAAGGCCGAAGAATTTCCTCTTGATTCTACACGCTACACATGAGAGAAATCAGCTCCTTCAAAGGTCTGACACGGTAGGCCACATGGCGGCTCGTACAGCAGAGGCCGCGGGCTAATGTGGCGAAGTTTTATTAGCTAGGTGAGAAAGGCGCACGAGAGCTGGAGCCAGCTACACTGAATGGGATCATACACGCTTTAGATGTGCGCTTACATTGGGATCCACACTATTACAACGCGTCTGTTGGAGTGCTTAGAAGACACGCGCGCTGCTGATTTAGAGCTGAAGCGTATGGACGGCCTGGATCAAACGTTGACTCACCTTAAGAACTCGCGCATGGGTGATATTTTGGTCGAATTTAATTTTGCTTTCCAATTCTTTTTAATGCTCTTTTTTACTCCAATTAATCGCTAAATTGCCATTTTTAATGTCACCTATTACCAACACAAATTAGGGAAAATAATTATATTTAAAAAGAGATACTAAAAAAAAATAAAATTCAATTAAACTAAAATAAAAACCAATAAAAAGACTCAAACACTCAGAAAATATTAACTTAAAAATATCCAAATATTTAGTATAAAATTAACTTGTCAATTGATTTAGCCTAACATATTAATGAAATTAAAGAAGGAAAAATAAAACAAAAACATATTGGAGTTCAAAGGAAAGAAAGAAAAAAAAAAAAACCTTCACGCAGATGAAACACCTTAAGTTTGAAGGGAATTCTCCTTCTTTTCTTTCTCTTTTTCTCTCCAAAAGATGGCTGAAAAAAATATGTGAAAAACTTATGATTAATTGTGTTTCTAAGTATACTATTTATAGGTTTTAGTTTCTGTGACGCCATAGGGAGGGGGTCAGTAGTTTTAGTAAAATAAAATAAAAATTAATGTAAATAGACAAAAAAATAAATACAGACATGTCTAAAATAAGTAAATTAAGTAGATTTCTCATTAAAATAAATATCATAAAAAATAAATGATATCATCGACAGTCACCATCACGTGAATGGCACGAAGGTGGAGCGGAGATCTCATCCTCATTTACCATCACATGGAAGCCAGCCACGAAGGTGAATAGGTAAATAAAATACAAATAGCATCAACAATAATAATGATACAAAAATACTGAAAATCGTCCTTGAAATAAATAACGCGATGGGACTCACAAGGACGAAAATGACATCAATAGCGACATTGGGACAAGTCGTACAGTACACGTGTCATA
>CAMOHE010049129.1:7696-38029 GCA_946598075.1 Artocarpus hirsutus
TGACCAAAATTTTAAGCAAAATCGGGTAAACGAGCCACAATCCAATAATTTAACATGTTGGAAGGATTATATTTAACAAAAACAACAGTAGACAATGCAAAAAACTTACTTTCAATGCTTCTAAAGATCCTTAAAAATTAAAACATTTTATACGTCGTGATTATTGTAACATATGAGAGTTTTACACTATAGCATTTTTTTTTTTTTTATTGTTACTGTAACATGTGAAAATTTTTTACTGTTCATAACTGAGTTTGTGATGAAAACTGAATGGTTCCTACCACCACCAAACACCACCTAAAATTTCAAGTTTTTACGCTAGGCATGCGCAGCAGTTTCCATTAAATTTCACTGAGGTTGCTATCAATGTTATTGCCATCGACCCAAAAAAAAAAGAAATAGAAAAGAAAAAGGGATTAGTAACCAAATTGTCATTTGTCAGGGAGTAACAGCTCATTCTATTTAAAGTCCAACACTAGAGTAGCCTGAGGGATAGCAGAATTTCCTTTAAAGTTAGGCATGCATAAACTGATGAAAAGTTAAAAGACGAAAGGTCACATATTGAGCCTACCAAACAAGACCCTTTCAAGTCTAATCTGTTCTTTCCAAAGCATATGATATAACAAAAGTTCAACACAAAGAACACAGACAAGGGTATCAATAGAAACAAACTAAACCAAAAGATAAAAAAATTAAAGAGGACTCCTCCCCATTGTGCACTGATATTGTTTCTGCACTTCTGCAGTCTTAGCAAGGAGTTCCAGTCTACCGTGACTTCCATACAACAACAACAACAACATTTTATATAGCCCTAGAAAAGAAGAAACATTGCCAACTACCTTTTTTTTCCTTTTTCTATTTCGTACAATAATCTCTTTTCAATTTTTTCTCCTCTATTCACATGCCAATTTAGTGTCAAAGCTGCTCAAGCAGATGGCAAAAGCCTGAAATGCAGATAACGGATACCGATAATCCATAGTAAACATATCCTTCCCTACCTTGCCAAACTGAAGAATTATCTTGTCATGGTCAGATTGAGCCGGCTGTGATGGTGTTGGTGCACCAGCAGCAGCCTGCGGTGCAGCTATCAGCTGGAAATTTTTTACAGAGGCAACTGTAACCCTTCCACGGAAATTAAGACACCAACACTGCAACTGTTCATGCCACCTTGGAGCTTTATTCCGCAGGACCAGTGGTCTCTCCTTACCCTCGTCATCTTCCTCGCGGGAGCCAATGATATCCGAGAATCGTGCACTGCTAAACTCTGTTGAATTATCAATCGACTTCGAGAAAGAAATGCTCCGGAAAGAATCCTCAAGGGAACGAGGAACAAGCTCAGGCTGGCCCGGAACAGCACCACCAGGCTCAAGGCACGATGCAGGGATCGAGTGCATGATGCAATGCATTCTTCGCGGCCCCCTAGTGCCTAGTACATTCAGCTCGTATGTCACCTGGGCAATATTGTAGCTCCCTGTTGGGACCTTTGGAGAAACTTTTTTTGAGTAGAATCTACGGCTTCTGCCAGGTGGTGACAGCTGAGTAATATTGTAGGGAGGCTGAGTATCGTAAATTATGAACTTGGTGCCAAGAAAGTTAGACCTGAAAAAGAAAAAAAAGAAAAAAAGAGACATTACAAGCACGTTGTTGCAGTCCAGAAGGCCAACTTGATGATGTCAATTCCAAATAATGAATCAAAATATAAACTACTCTTTTTTGGTTAAGAAAGGGTAAGAGGAGGAGGAAGAGGGAGGAAAGAGGGGGAGGGGGGGGGAGTCACCTGGTCTAGGGCCTGTCCTAACTACAATGCCAATATATGTAAATTCAATGCTTGCAATGGCATAAAATGTCAAGTAAAAGAGAAGAGTGATAAGGAGGAAGAGAAAGAACTGGCTAAAAGAAATCCATATTTACAAAGACCAGTGCATAACAGGAATAGGAATTAGCCACAGGGAAACTAAGTGCAAGCCAGACGACAGCTGGTTCATATTTACATATTGGCTGGTTAAAACACTAGCAAGCAACAAATTGATATCATTATTAGATGGTGTTTTTTCTATTTAATGAACTTAGCATACATATATTACCCGACTTTGTGGGAATTTTTGTAGGCATACATGAGAAGCAAATCTCCAAAATCCATCCATATGAGAATTTTATAACCACTTTGCTAAAAGTTGCATGAGATTTTCCTAAAACATCAAAATACTACAGGCAAAGAACAATCTGAAATCATACAACCAAGTTTACCACATTTCTGAAGGAAAGAAACTGAAACTCCGTTTACATTAAAAATCAGACAGAGAACTCAACACAATAGAGGGGAAAAAGGAGAAAAAAAAGCAAAAAGCAATTATCCAGATGAAAGAGAGGTATGTAAAAGCATAATACCAAATGTGTTCAATAAGTTGTACTGCTTTAAACAGAACTTAAAACCCAAAGACCTTAATGCCGAACTCTGGGTACTTCGTTTGCAGAAAAATATACTTTCCAACAGTGTAAACATTAATATCAGAGGACAAGGAGTCCTCAGACTCTGTAAAAACATTCATTAAATTTATGTGTTGATTCCATCTTATTCCAGTAAGTAAATTAAAAATTTCAACACATACATTCTTTAAACCAAATCATAATTAGTACCTTAGTTTTCCAATGTAAGTACTGCTTGAGCGTGATATGTTATCTGCATCCATGGAGATCACATACTCTGTGCAAGTAGTTCTCCGTGTTCGCTTCGCAGAAAGGAGAAATTTCCCGTTTTCAACAAGCAATGCTGCAACAATAGCGCACTCATTAACTATGAGTCTATGATACAATATGATCCAAAGTCAGATTACTTATTTCTTTCCCCCTCTTTTTTTTTTTTTTTTTTTTGGGGGCCAGGTGGGGGGGTTGGGGTGGGGTGGGGAGAGGTGGGGTTGTTTAAAATAATTTATACAACTTAGGATGGCAATGGCATAAATAAAACAAGCATGGATGATTGCCATAGACATGGGTAAAAGATGGCAAATTTCTCTCTTTTGACCAAAAAAGAAAGAAAGAAAGACACAGCAAGAAAACATTAGTTGATGAATATCAAGATAAGGGATTTACAAGTATGTATACTATGAAAAATAAACAAAACTACATATTAACTACAAAGTAAGTGCAAAGCAAAGCAAGATAGGCAAGAAGAGACTGAAAACACATGCATCATGAGCAATGGTGTGAAAACAGTTTCTCTTATAAATAAACGCAAGTTTTCTTAATTTAGTGAGTAAATGAATTCTTTGGGTCTTTTGAGAATATTTGCAAGAATGAAGTCAAATAGTTGGACTAACACAGCTGGTACGATCAATAGATTCAGGGAACTTGTTACAAGAACACTCGTAAGTTTGACAAAGAAAAACGGATTTCAGGGAACATGGTTAGGTTCATATTGGCCAAGCTACGACACTAGTCAATTCCCCACCTACTATCCAGAAATCGTGACGATTACAAGCAAGCACCTGTAAGTTCAATTATTGATTATACCAAATAAAAATAAAAAATATCAGCAGATGTAACATGAAGACCAGAGATATAGTCATATGCAAGGCCTACTTAATGTTCAATACAAAAAGAGATGGCTTCAAAATGGGAAGTCACACACACGGAAACGTAATAGAGTAAAATTGAATATCTATATCTAAAAACCATTTTTCATATGTCTGTTGTACAAAAAGATATTCCCGTAAGTTGGCTGTTACTCACTTAAAAATTACACAACAAAACTTGTCACGTTTTTTACTATCATTTTCAATGTCCCCATAAGCTTACCAGGGCTAAGGCACAGGAAAAGGTGATAAGTTAAATTTGACTTGTCCCTCTTGATAAAACACTGTATAGTTCCATCCCGAGGACCTGGCTGTATGTGACAAATGGCATCATAATGTGTCAATCATCACTCATATAGTCGATAGAATATCATGCTTCATTCAGTCAAATGCTAAGAAGCTCGTACATAATTATATAAATAACTTGAATATAAAGAAGATAATAAAAAAAAATTAGAAAAAACAAAAGTCCTCAGCACAGACTCTTACCTGCTTCAGAGAGACCGGAAAGGTGATCTTGCCAGAGAATTCAGGACTTTTAACAATTTCTTTGCAATTTTCCCTCCACGACCTGCAAACAGCAGCGCATGCAACGACATGCTTCCGTGCAGGCCATGTACTCTCACTTGCTTCTAATCTCTTAATCACGTCACGCAATAGTTCAGGTGGCAGACTGGCCCAACGGCTATTCTGGATTACCAAAGGCTGCTCATGTAACTCATGGACCGAACCATGTGATTTCCCCCTACTATGGCCTGGCAGCCTCACCTCAAAACTCCTCCTAGACAAGCTTCCAAACCCATCCCTAACGTCACGGACTATACTGCGAAAAGACATCTAATCCACAGCAAAAATAGACCCAGATGCTAAATATGATTATATCTTCAATAGAGTTGCATAAATAGTATCCCACTTTACTTCAAAGGATGACCACAGACCAGTAAGCACTGGTAATCTGCAAACTAAGCAGAGAGATAGGGGGAAAAATTAAGTTCGGAATTCCATTTTAAAGGCTTAATAATTAAGAAAGTAAAGAGAAAGAAGATGACAGATGAGGAAAAGCACAAACATGAAAAAAAATAGATTCTCAGGAGAGGAAAAAAAAAAGAAAAAGATTCTCACATGGAACTAAAATAGTCTTAAGCTCCACACTTTAATCAGAACCACCTTTAGAGAGGCTTTTAAAATTACCATTTCTCCAAAACTAACTTCCTAATTTGGTTATAACCCAACAAGTGAAACACAAGTTAGAGAGCGAGAGAGAGAAAGAGAGAGAGAGAGAGAGAGAGGAAGAGAGAGAGTTTAATAGCTTGCAACCTAAAAATAGCATCCTCTTAAATAGTGACAATCTAAGCAAATTCAACTTCTGAAATCCAAGGAAGGAGGAAAACAAAAGAAGAAAGAAAGAAAGAAATAAAGGAACAAACCTGAAAAACCCAACAGACTAACTTGCAATCCTTGACAGGATCAAAGATCCATCACTTCTCCACTAAAGACTCTTGCAAAAATCGATTACGAACATACAAGATCAAAGCTTTCTGGTGAAATTCCTGCTTAAAAAGCAACTGAAGCCCTAGGAATCAGCCTCCCAAAAAAAAAAAAGGATTTACACATCGCAAAAACTAGAAACGTAGAGGGGGTAGGTGAAAAAAATTAGTCCTTCAAACGATGCCAAAAACAAAAAAGAAAGAAAAAAGCTTAGACAAAACCCATTGGAAAATTAAAACAAGTGGTGCATAACACAGATCTTTAGGTGCGAAGAACACCCTAAAACAAAACCATCTCGAAGAATTTCCCCAAATTCCAAAGCTCCCACCAACTGAACGATACCCTAGTGTATGTTCCGAAACCGAGAATTCAGAAGTCCCTCTGTGCAAATAGTTAAAAAAAAGGGAGATTCAGAAGCTAACCTCAAATCCAGACGGATCAGAGAAGCTGTAACCTCACGCGCCTGCAAATTTTCCCGATAACCAAACAGGAGAAGGAAAAAAAACCGTGGAATCTAGAGAGAGATTTTATCAGACTTTCACAATTAAGTAAGCAGAATAAAAAAGCTTCCAATTCTAGCAACCAACAAGAAGATCAGACAGAACCAGCTCAACCTCAAACCTTTTTTCTCGTTTCTCTTACTTCTTCTCCTTTATGTCTCTGTTTCTCTTTCTTTCTGTGACTAAAAAGTCTTCTCCTTCTCTCTCTCTCGGGGACCCGGACTTGAACCCTTTATTAAATCCAATTTAGAAACCACTAACGAGCATTACTTAATCTTATTTTTTGTTCCCTCTTAAAATGGCGGACATTTCGTAATGCCCTCTACTTGGCTTGTTGAATTTACCATTTTACCCTTCACAGTTGACCAACGTTTTCCCTCGTCTTTATCTTCATTTTCCGTTTCCGTTTCCGTTTCCCGACCAAGCAACTACTTCCGCACGCGCCCCTTTTGTCGGAGAATGATGGATATTAAGCTACATTGCATTCGCGTCTATTGTAAGACATAAGAATGATGGGTAGTACTTCAAGTAAAATGTTAATGTATTAGACTTGTATGTTCTAAAGAATAAAAATATAATAAGTTTTAGAGATATTTTTTATCAATAAAAAATTTATTTATTATTTATATATCAATTTTTGTCTTTTTTTACGTTTATATTTGTTAAATATATGTTAAGCAAATAAAAGTCTAAGACTGTCGTTCTAAACCTTTAAGAATTGGACATATGATAGACAGATTATGCGGAAGACATGATCTTAATATGATAGTCTAAATGATAAGATCCGTAATCGAGGGAATAAAGTTAGGTGTTTTATTTATACAAAGATTGTTTTGTTGTTTATATCTCTAACAAGAGATGGTTTGTCTTGACCATCGGAAGTGGACTCTGCAAATAAAAACATTAACACATTGTCATAGGTGACGATGTTTTGAATAGGGACATCAAGTGAATTGATTTGGATTAATAATTCTGTCTCGGTAAATCGATTCACTTTAGATAATCATTTGTATTGTATCTTAATCCTGAGATGAATAGTAGGCCTGTTGTCTTGACTTATACTTTTAATGTACCAAAGGGTGACATCCACATTTTATAGTGGTACGCATACTGATACGTTGGAGGCATGACTCTTAATAACGTAGCATGTTATTCATAGATATGGAATCCATAGCTCTTCTTTAGGAGTAATGATATCCTCTTATATGCGTTATCTTGTAATTAAAAAACTAGAGCGCTCAACCATTTGGATACATAGGTGTAACTGAATGGTACACCGACTTTGGATGGTGAGTTTTTTTATGGTGAAATAATAGAACGTAAGATAAAAATAATCGGGAAGGTAAGATAGAACTTGTCCTTAAGCCGATTATGGATAATCCTATCAGGATACGATACATTATGATATGTCATGGAGACTTAACTATTCGGGCTTCGTAATTCTATATAATTCTAGAGTGTAGCTCTAAGCTTTTAGTGGAGTAATGTTGTAGTTAATAATTATGAAATACATATCTGGGATATTATGTTTCATAATTATCGCGAGCTTGAACTATATAGGTCTATTTGATCCCCTTTACTAGCTCATAAAAATCTTGTAACGATATGGAGTGCTTTTCCAATAATTGATGACTCATGTCAAATTTATCAAAAATTTGGTAAAATCAGATAATTCATGTTTGTTTATCGGTTGATCAATTTTGTGATAAAATTAACTCAAGATAAACTTGTTGAATTATCGGATCAGATAATTCATGTCTGTTTATTGGTTGGATTAGTTTTGAATTAATTCAAGATAAACTTGTTGAATTATCAAGAATATTTATTTTCCTAGAAATTTTCTAGATATGACTGTTTTAATCAGATAACTTCTTTATTGGATTATTTGAATTAAAACTGAGGCTCTATTCTAAGAATCTCATGTGGGAAAGAAAGATTCGTAGGGATTTTTTATCGAAGATTCGACAGGCTGATATGTTAGTTCGGCCTGCCGATTGGGCAATTAAAAGATCACATGCTTCTAGGTGGATTTTATCAGATATTAATCCGAATTTATTTTTAATTCAAATTTTTTAGCCTTATCTAATCAGGACTGACTCCTGAGCCCAACCTCTATATAAATGAGAGTGAGTCTTATTATTATTTAGATCAGTTGAGAAATCTAAAGTGAGACTCTTTCAGTAAGACTCTGAAACTCCAACTTTGGGTATTTCTCTACTGGTTGGAAGGAGAGTCACTTGGTGGAAAAGCTAAACGAAGTGAGCCCATACTCATTCAGATCGTAGATAGAAAATAGCAAAGAAGATCAATTGATTGAGGCTCTTCTAGAACATTAATTCTCTTCATGGATTGTGGGAGTTCTTCGGCATTCAAAGGTTAGTAAGATCTGATTAATTTATGCATATAGTATGTCAAACTTGTGTTTTAAAAAAATACTCTGATATATAAAAATTTTAAAATTTGGCTGCACATTATTTTTCTAAAAATTGGTATCAGAGCCATGGTTTGTGCATAAATTTACAAATTTGTGATCATGCTATATGTATAAATTATATGATCTTGATCTCTCATATGGTTGAATTTAATTTTTTAGAGAGTTGACACTCTAGGTTTCTATATATTTTTATGTTGTCATGGATTATATGGTGAATGTTTATTTATTAATTTTGGTTGATTAAATTATTATTAATTAATTAATTAATTAATACTGGTGGTCCTTAGAGGTTAAAATGTGTATAGAGGTTTTTTACGTAATTAGATAGCAGACCATCATCTCCGTCTAGGAATTATTTTTTAATTTTAAATTTATAAGAATTTTGTAATTAAATAATCGTTTGGAGAAGACGGATCTAGAAGATAGATCATGGTGTTCCTAGGTATTTCCTAAGTCTTTAATTTTATGTTTGAATTATTGAAAATAAAATTGATAAATTGCATTTTTTGGAAAGGGGTGATCTTTGCTCGTTCGGCATGCCAAACTCTCCAGCTTGGTATGCCGATGGTCACAGAATCAGCAAGCCGGACTTTGGGTTTGGTAGGTTGTCCACGGGGCAGAAATTTGGTGGCTCTGGTGGCAAGCAAAACTTTTTAGTTCGGTAGGCCGAAAGGTCATAATTGGCAGGCCAATTGTACAGATTGGCTTGTTGTCGAAGAGCTGAAAGTTTTTTCCAAAAAAGGTGCAGTTTTGGATATATTTTTATTTTTATTTTTATGACAATTTTGAAAAACATTAAAATTTAAATATGACCGAAAATATAGAGTATTCGATCTATGTGGGATTGAAGAGTTGAAGATAGGCATTACATGAAAAAGGATACAGTTGGAGGATTCAAGGATGAATAATCGATAATATGTTTCGATTATTCTCTTGTAATCTTTATTTTCTATTCTCTAGGGTGGAACCATAATATTACGGTTATTTATTATTATTTTCCTTGTGGCTTTGCTTGATTGCTTTGCTTGTCTGCATTATAATATGATTTGCCATGTATATTGATAACATGTCGAAATATGGAGTGCCGCTCATTTAAAATTGTTCATGCATGTTTTTAAAATAAAACCTTGATTTCAAAATATTGAGTGAGAGAATGTTTTTGAAGAGAGGACCTAAGGCCTTTATCGTTGGTCCATAAGTAGCACATGGCGATTTCGACTCTAGGAAGGGACTTCATCATGTACCTAGTTGGATCTTTGAAAGGATAAGGTATTTTAGCATGATTTATGGTTGCACACCTCTAGGTGGTGATTATAAATCATGGATAAAATATTGAAATGATTGTTATACACTCATGTTAATTTTATTATAAACCTCCCCTAAAAGCTTTGTTAATAAAATTAATGGCCAAAGAAACAATTATTAATATATGTAGGATCATACGGGTCCTGGATGGCATATATTAATCATGAAAGGATCCGTGTTCTTGGTTGAATTTGGCATGGCTCCCCTAGGAGCTTGTTGCATTTTGAGTTTGGAATTATCATTGTAAGGTTGTGATATTTTCACGGTTTTGACACATAAACACATTTGTATGTTTGATATGATTGTTATCTTACTAAATTATTATGCTATGTTTGCTTATGTTCGATATATGATTCTTTATTGTAGATTAAAAATGTCTAAAAACGCTTTATCCTCGATACTTGATAAAAACCAATTAACTAAAGAGAATTATAATGATTGGAAACGAAACCTGAATATCGTATTCTCCTTTGAGAAATTGAAATTTATGCTGACCTGTCCTCCGGAGCCTATGGAAATTCCACCAACGATGAAATCCAAGCATATGATCGTTGAAAAAATGCTAATGATCAGGTCCGCTACTATGTTATGGCCAGCATTAACAATGTGCTATAGGCTCAACATGAGGATGATAAGACTACTAAGCAGATTTTGGATAATCTAGCAGACATGTTTGGAGGCCAGGCCTTAACTAAGCAGTAAGAGGCACTTTAAAAGCTCTTAAACTATAAGTAAAGACCGGGGACATCTGTAAAGGAGCACATGATGTTGGTCATGAGTTTCCTTGCTGAGGCACTAACCAATGGAGCCGACATCGATGTTGAAACTCAGATGACTATGGTCTGTGAGACTCTGTCTAAAGAGTTTATCCCGTTTAGAACTACTTTCAATTTGAGCAATAGGCGGGATATGACCTTAATAGAGTTAATGAAACAGTTACAACAGTTCGAACTACTGATCAAGGAATCTCCTACTGGTGGCAAGGCCAACTTGGTAGCTGCTTCTAGTTCCAATCCCAACCCTAGGAATGGAAAGAAACAACAGGCCAAGAATGGGAAGTCTTCTGTTCCTACTAACAACAAGAACAAGAAGAAAAAGAAGAACACAAAGAATTTTAAGTGTTTCTTTTGCGGGAAGGTCGGGCACATTAAGAAGAATTGTAAGGACTTTCTTTCCTGAGGAGATAGGTGTGATCTTCTATACTTAGAAACTTGTTTGGTTGAGAAATCCAATGACGTTTGGGTCATAGATTCTGGTGCAACTAATCATGTTTGTGTTTCTCTACAGAGGTTCAAAGAAACAAGAAGTCTGCTCCATTAAGACTTCACGCTTCGGATGGGCGATGGATCCCTGGTCTTAGCTGAAGCAATGGGAGACGTCTATCTATATTTTGATAATTATAGGAATTTAATTTTGCAAGATTGCTTTTATGTTCCTAGATTTAAGAGGAATTTAACTTTTGTAGCTTGTTTTTAAAGGACTCTGATTTAGTTTCTTTTAATAATAAAGTGGTGATTCGTAAAAACAAATCATTTATCTATTCTAAATGGATGCAAAATAATCTATATTTTATCAAACCTAAGAGGGACTTATTGCTTAATGCTGAGATAAATGATAATAACTCTAAAAGACTTAAAACTTCTCACTCTAATAAGACTTATCTTTAGCATTTGCGTATTGGTCTTATTAACTTGAATAGGATTCGAATGTTGGTAAGGGATGGGCCTTTAAGTCAATTAAAGGTGGAATCTGTACCTCAATGTGAATCTTGTTTGGAGGGTAAAATAACTAAAAGACTATTCAGGTCTAAGGGCAATAGGGCCGAAGGGTTTCTAAAACTTGTGCATAGTGATGTTTACGGACCGATGAACATCTGGGTTTGAGGAAGGTATGAGTACTTCGTCACTTTTATTAATGATTACCCAAGGTTTGGGTATGTGTACTTGATGCACTACAAAAGCAAAACCTTTGAGAAGTTTAGGGAGTTTTGGGCTAAAATGGAAAAGCAATTAGGTAGACCCATAAAGGCACTTCGATCCAATCGAGGTCGAGAATACCTTTCTAATGAGTTCTTAAGACACTTATTAGAGAATGGGATTTTATTCTATTTAACTGTGCAAGGCACTCCGCAGTAGAATGGCATAGCGAAGAGAAGAAATAAGACTTTATTAGACATGGTCAGGTCCACGACGAGTTATTCATCATTGCCTTTATCCTTTTGGGGATATGTACTACAAACCACATGTTATCTTTTGAACAACGTGCATTCAAAATTAGTCCTTAAAAGTCTTCACAAGTTGTGGACGGGCAAGAAGACATCTTTAAACCATATTCGCATATAGGGATGTCTGGCTCATGTCCTGTTTAAGGATGCGAATAAGTTGAAAGCACATTCGGAAGTTTGCATGTTTATGGGATATCCAAAAAGGACTAAAGAGGGTTATTTTTATAACCCAAAGGAAAATAAAGTCATGGTTTCAACTCATGCAACTTTCCTTGATGGACGACTTTAAGCCTCAAAACAAAGTGATGATTGAGGAGTTAATGAGTGATCCAATCACTCCAGGGGTTCTGGTAGAAATCACTCGAATCGGTGTAGTAAAACCAAATAAACTTGAACAACAACCTAAGGGGCTTCGGCGTAGTGGGAGGATCAAGCGTCAACCCGAGAGGTATATGTTCAATGGTGAGGCCTTCTTAGCTGAACTAGATGAACATAACAAGGATCTTTATACTTACACAAAGGCTATGGAGGATGTTGATTTGAAACTCTAGATAGAGGCTATGAACATAGAGATAAAGTCTATAGAGACTAATCGAGCCTGGGAACTTGTGGATCTTCCCGAAGGGGTAAAACCCATAGGGTGTAAATGGATCTACAAGAGGAAAAGAGGAATGGATGGAAAGGTCGAAACCTTTAAGGCTAGACTGGTAGCTAAGAGTACACACAAAATGAAGGAATCAATTACGAGAAAACCTTTTCGCCTGTAGCCATGCTTAAGACCATCCAGATTCTCTTGTCCATAGCTGCTACTCTCGATTACGAGATTTGGCAGATGGATGTTAAGATGGCTTTTTTAAATGGCTATCTTGATGAGTCCAATTATTTGGAACAAGTAGATGGGTTCAAGGTCAATGGTTAGGAGGGTAAGGTTTGTAAGCTGTTAAAGTCAATATATGGACTTAAGCAAGCTTCCCATTCTTAGAACATAAGATTTGATCAAATGATTAAGATTTATGGGTTCTCATAAAATGTGGATGAACCTTGTGTGTACAAACACATTAAGGATAGGAAGGTAGTTTTTTTACTACTCTATGTAGATGATATTCTGCTAATTGGCAATGACGTTAGGGCGTTGTCATCTATCAAATTATAGTTGACCAAGCAGTTTTATATAAAGGACTTAGGTGAAGCTAATTTTGTTCTCGGTATCCAAATTTTTGGGAATAGGAAGAACAAAATGATAGCTTTGTCATAAGCCAGTTACATCGGATAAATTCTCAAGAGGTTTGCACTGCAAGATTCCAAGAAAGGTGGGCAACCATCTAGGTTTAGAATTACTCTTCCTAAGAAAGACTCTCCAAAGTCTGAGGAAAAAAAAGAGAACACATGAAGAAAGTGTCTTATGCCTCGGTAATGGGTAGTGTCATGTATGCCATGCTTTGCACACGACCTGAAATTTGTTATGCAGTCAGGATTGTAAGTCGATTTTAGGTGGATCTAGGATCAAACCACTTGGTTGCGGTAAAAGCATATTTTCAAGTACCTGATAAGGACTCGAGGGTATATGCTTGTATATTCGGGTGAGAACTTAACTCCTTTAGGATATACTGATTCAGATTTCCAATCCTGTTTAGATTCTAGGAGATCGACTTCTGGTTTTGTGTTTACTCTAGACGGCAGTGCCATCAGTTGGAGAAGTGTAAAGCAAGATTGCATTTTAGATTCAACGATGGAGCCAAGTATGTGGCAATTAGTGATGCTTCGAAAGAAACAGTGTGGCTCAACAAGTTTCTTGGGGATCTCGACGTAGTTCCTGGAATGGATAAGGTGGTATCGCTATACTGTAATAACAGTGCAGCGGTAGCTAATGCTAAGGCACCAAGATTTCACAAGAAGAGTAAGCATATTGATCGAAAATATCATGTGGTAAAGGACTTTGTCGAGTACGGGCATGTCACGATGTGCAAAATTGCATTAGAGGACAATTTAGCTGCCATTCACAAAGACACTTATTGGGAGAGTCATCAGAGGCATGTGGAAGCTATGGGGATGCAAGATTTGTCATATTTACTTACTTAGTATAAGTGGGAGATTGTCAAATGTGTATGCCCTAAGGAGTAAAAATATAATAAGTTTTTGGAGATATTTTTTATCAATAAAGAATTTATTTATTATTTACATACCAAATTTTGTCCTCTTTATGCTCATATTTGTTGAATGTATGTTAAGCAAACAAAAGTACAAAAGTTTGAGACTGTCATTCTAAACCTTTAAGAATTAGGCATCTGATGGACAAATTATGCAAAAGACATGATTCTTAAGGTGACGGTCTAAATCATAAGATCCGTAATCAAGGAAATAAAGTTGGACACCTTATTTATGCAATGATTGTTATGTTGTTTATATCCTTAACAGGAGATGGTTTGCCTTGACCATCGAAGGTGGACTCCACAAGTAGAAACATTGGCACATTGTCATAAGTGATGATGTGTTAGATCGAGACATAACATGAATTGATTTGGATTAATAATTCTATCTTAGCAAATCGATAGACAATCATTGTAGTATATCTTAATCCTGAGATGAATAGTGGGCTTATCATCTTGACTTATGTCTTTTGATGTACCAAAGAGTGACATCTATATTTTATAGTAGTACACATGCTGGTACGTTGGAGGCATGACTCTTGATAGCGTAGACCTACTATTCATATATATGGAATCCATAGCTTCTCTTTAGGAGTAGTGATATCCTCTTATATGCGTTATCCTATAATTGAAAAACTAGAGCGCTCAACCATTTAGGTACATAGGTGTAACTGAATGGTACACCGTCTTTGGATGGTGAGTTTTTCGATGGTGAGATAATGAAACGTAAGATAAAAATAACCAAGAAGGTAAGACAGAACTTGTCCTTAAGCCGATTATGAATAATCCTATGGAGATACGATACATTATGATATGTCCTGAAGACTTAGCTATGCGGGCTTCGTAATTCTATATAGTTCGAGAGTGTAGCTATAAGCTTTTAGTAGAGTAGCACTGGAGTTGATAATTATGAAATGCATATCTAGAATATAGGGTTTCATAATTATCGAGAGCTAGAACTATGTAGGTGCATTTGGTTCCTTTTGCTAGCTCATAAAAATCCTGTAACGATACAGCATACTTTTCCAATAATTGGTGACTTATGTCAAATTTATCAGATTGGCTGAAATTTGATAAAATCAGATGATTCATGTTTGTTTATTAGTTGAATTAATTTTGTGATAAAATTAATTCAAGATAAACTTGTTAAATTATCGGATCAGATAATTTATGTCTATTTATTGGTTGGATTAATTTTGAATTAATTCAAGATAAACTTGTTGAATTATCAAGAATATTTATTTTCCTAGAGATTATCTGCATATGACTATTTTAACTAGATGACTTCTCTATTTGGTTATTTGAATTAAAATTGAGGCTTTATCCCAAGAATCTTAGGTGGGAAATAAAAAGATCTTTTATCGGAGGTTCGACAAGCCGAGCTTTAAGTTCGGCCTGTCGATTGAGGAGGTTCGGCAGGCCGATCTACCAGTTTGGCCTATCGACCGACGATTAAAAGATCACGTGTTTCCATGTAGATTTTATCAGATATTGATCTGAATTTGATTCTGATTCAAATTTTTGAGGCCTTATCTGATAAGGACTGATTCCTGGGCCCAAACTCTATAAAAGGGGAGTGAGTCTCATTATTATTTAGATCAGTTAAGAAATCTAGAGTGAGACTCTTTCAATGAGACTCTAAAACTCCCCGGAAGCCTATAATTCATAATTCACGAATTATAGCTTTGTGTATTTCTCTACTAGTTGGAAGGAGAGTCATCTGGTGGAAAAGCTGAACGACATGAGGCCACACTCACTCCGATCATGGATAGAGAATAGCAAAGAAGACTAGTTGGTTGATGCTCTTCTAGAATGTTAATTCTCTTCACGGATTACAGAAGTTCTTCGGCATTCAAAGCTTAGTAAGATCTAGTTAATTTATGCATATAGTGTATTAAACTTGAGTTTTGAAAAATACTTTGATATATAAAAATTTAAAAATCCCGCTGCGTGCTATTTTTCTAATATAATGTTGAGGACTGGAGAGGAATTGTTGATGAGACATGAAGGGTCGTGATTGGTTTTGTTTAATCTTTACATATATATATAGTAAGAAAAACCTTTGTATGGTGTTCTGGAGATACTTGAAACTCAAAACATTTTGTCATTTTTTATTACGAAATATTTTTTTTATTTTCCAGCTGAAAATTTTTTTCCATTTTTTTAAACATATTTTTTCTTTTAACTGCCCGAAATGTTTTTTCCTTTTAAAAAATGCTTTTTTATTTATTAGTTTTTTTGCTTTATTTTTATTTTTTTGTTAACATACTTAATATATTCACGCAGAACACGTGCTTTTCAACTAGTGAGATGGAATTCCAAAGGAGGGAGCTTTGCATGTAAGAGGAATTATAGCATGGGTCACATTGTCATGATGTAGCATTGTTGGAAAGCAGAATTACTCTTTTGCCTGTTTAAACTGATTAATTATATCATGCATGCATGGAAAAGTGCCATGTGTACGCGAATTTAACCTTTTCATGACATTTGTAGCAAATTGAAAGAATACAGCTATTATCATTGGTTCTGAGTATGTTGTCGTCTATAAAAAATGTAAGTGTAAAACAAATAAATTCTAGAGATTTCTTCTAATTGAAAAACATAAAATCGAAATGAAAACAAATTGTCGTTCGTTTTGAGTGTATTGTCGTTCAATTATAAAATGACAGTTTTTTGCATCCATGTTTCACGAGTGCAATAATATGTATCTCTATCTTTATCTTTACAATCTTATAAAAAGTGAATCCTAGAAGAGAGAAAGAGAAAAATAACACATTTGGAAGATAAAAATTAGAAGCACAATTTAAAAACAAAAAGAGAAAGAGAGAGTATTAATAACATTTTTTTATCTAACATTTTGAAATTCCTTAAATTGTCCTTCTCATTGTTCCATCAAACAGCCATTAAAGAAGAAAGGTTACAATGCCAGCGAAGACAGTGACATCGTTAAACTGCCATGAGGCCATGACGACAACCCTCATTCGTGAATCAAATCGTTGAAAAAAGGTAGGGTTTTCCTCCTCCTCAAAGCAAATCACTACTAAAGGACGAGCTCATCACGAAGAGGCTGACAATCTATATCAGCACAACCTCGCAATGTGTTGATGAATTCACGACACACTAATAAACTATAACATGCTGGAGAAAGAGCCGAGGGGTGAGGGTTGGTGGTGGGACAACAAAAGAGACAAGAAGTCACAATGCCTTATGTCCTCCACCATCTCATCCAAAAATTGTTGTCACCATCACCAAGTCCAAAACCAAAAACGGTTTGAGCACTTTTTTTAACATTTATAGGCCCATGTTTTTTTTTGAAACTCTTCCCCCTTTGTTTTCATTGCTTTTTTTTTCCTTTTTTTTCAAATTTTATTTTCATTACTTTTTTTTCTAAATACCTATTGAAATAATTCCTTTTCATAAATATCTTTATCTGAACTTTTTTTTTCTCTAAAATCTTCTTAACTACAATTTTTTATATTTACTATAGGCCTATTTGGTTATGACGTCCCGCTTTTTCGGGCTGTTACTTATCATGCTTTAACATCATTTTTTAACTTTAATCTTATTTAGTAAGAAAAATACTAGAATTTTTTTTTCTTCAATCATACTTAAAAACTATTGTGACTTCCATTGCAATCGAAGTTGAGACACAGTTCAACACTTGACTTTAAAATCCTTCAAAACATTTCATAAAACTTATTAAGAAACATTAACTTCTATAAAACTTTTGTCAAAACAACTTTTAAAACTTAGAAAAGCTTTTCATTGAAACAACACAAACTTAGTCTTTAAGCAGTTAAAAACTACCGTAGTGGTATCCATACCTAATCTTTGCATCACTGAGCTCGTCAATTAGTTTTATTGGTCTCTCATATGACTACGGGTAGCATGAAGGAACTTGTAATGAGCCTACACTCAGTAAGTTCAAATATAATCTCACAAAACATTTAAAACATTTATTATAAAACTTTTCTCTTAAAAACTTTTCTCATAAAATGTTTTTCATAAACATTTCTTAATGTTTTTTACATAACATTCTTCATAAAAACCTTACTTAAGAGGAATGCTAGCAATAACATAATGCATGATTCCATTTATGCTCAATTATGCAATTTCAATTATAAGCTTCTTATTATTATTCATAACTTTCTTAAACTTCTTATCATCGTTCATATCTTTCCTTATCTTGTGAACTTAAGTATTCATACTATCATCATCAATTATGAAAACATAAACATAATGCTTCCTTTGTGGAAGACAAGGTTATCGAATAACAAGGTCATAACTTTAACTTTACTTGTAAACCTCACATCAAAGAGACTGGTACGACTCTGACTTATCATCTTTGTTTTACCTTTTTGTTAACTTTAGTGAGTATATCAAATGCTAACATATCATATGCAAACATATTGCAAATCATAACTTAAGCTTTAAAACATTATACATGCAAACATTTTTTAGTTGTAAATATATTGCAAACCTTTATTTGATCTTTAAAACTCAATGCATAATAAATGCAAACATAAAACATATTCAAAAAATTTGAAATTCATTTTCTTCATGCTATAAGTGAGGTTTGAAACTTACCTAGATAACACTTTAGTGTTTCTGCATCATTCCTTTTCCTTCTATTAGTCAACTAAATTTCTTATTACCGACCTACTTGATTGATAATATAACTTAAATATTAAACGTTCATTCCTTATACTTAACTTGAACGTTCTTTAGTTAAATTTTCCATCTTACTTGACGGTTTTGTACTTTATATATTATTGAACATTTTTGTCTAAGAGCGTTTCACTAATTCGAGAGGCTCGACTCTATTTAGAGGTTTCCTTACAAATGGTGATCTTACCCTTAACAGAGGTCATGTAGTTCAAATACTACATGACTAAACTTTTCATTTTACTTTACCATTCCGTTACTTGTGGGTTATGAAAAAATTTCCATTGAAGAGCATTTTATTAACTCAAGCATTTTATGGTTCATTTTGGCCGTTTTACAAAAAATGACCATTTTATTCTTGACAGGTCCCTGTTTTAAAATAGAACTTACGTTTCCTTGTTACTTGTAACATTACAAAAGACCAAACATTGGTTTTCTTTGTAAAAAAAAAAATCCTTTTCATCAAAACATTAAGGCTTTGACTCGTAATATGAACATCTTAGCGATTACGCCCTTAACATTCTTAAGGAAATGTAGTTTTACATGGTTTTACGGTTTTGGCTGAAAACACAAAATCTTGACATTTTTACTCTCGAGACCAAAGACAACCTCTTTATACCAAAATGTCTAGTTTTTAGCAAGGATTAAAACTTTGCAAAATCTCTTTGGTCAAATTCAAAACACTTCAAGATATTTTCCTTTTTAAAACATTTTCTGCTTAAAATCTCGTAAAATTCATAACATGAAATGAGTATAGATTTTTTGCAGATTTTTAATCATTTTGATGAGATTTACAACTTTTATGTTTTAACTTTTCTTAAATTCCAACGTTAAAGTAGACTTTTTAGCTGATTTTCAAATCTGTTGAGTTTGAAAAAATCTTTTCAATTTAGTCAAAATTTCACAAAACTTTACTATAAAAGTAGTTACCTTCACTATTTCAAGCAAAGCTAGTGCTATTCCCAAAACTTAGGTTAGCTCAGAGTCCAACAAAATCACAATTTTTGGTAAAAACATCAAAACTTTGTTTTAGAGTAAAGTTTTTTAAACTAGGTTTTTAAACACATAAAACCCTAGTTTCTAGAATGCTTCATCTCCATCATACATAAATCTCACATCATAATCATATCATAAAGTTTCTTTTACATGCCATAGCTTATATATACACCAAAAACATACAAACTTTAAAATAGCTTGTGAGACTGGGATATTACCTAACCATTCCTAAGTGCTTGTCTAAACTTTTTGACACTTAAAGCTTCCAAATTCTCTTGACATCAAGTCCATACCATACCATAAAAATTCCAACAAAAACTTAAGCAAAAACCCTAGTACACAAAAGGGAAAAATTTTGAGTTTTATCTTAAAACTCCTTAATCTTCATCTAAAACTTTTGATCTTGCTTCCTTAAATGATTCGAAGGCTTAAATCATCAAATTTTGAATGGGAGACACATAGGGAAGAGGCTGTTTTCTTGAGTGTTATGAGCAATTTTGTGATGAATAACTAAACTTTTCTTTCAAATAAGTCCTTAGCTATTTAAAGACATCACCATAGGGACTTATTTGCAATGAACAAAAACTTGCTCCTCCACACATCGAATAACTAGTTTCTAAAGGGAAGATGTGGTCATCTAATTAACTTGTCCTTTGGTGGATATTTTCACTTAGGTCCTTAATTGCAAAAGTAATTAATTTAGGGACCAAGTTACAATTTCAAAAACTTGCCCCCCACCATTCTCCTAAAACCAGTTCTCTATAGAGAGATGTGGAATTTTTTCGTCTTAGGGGTGTCACTAAGTGAGCCCCACATTACTTTTTTACGTAGTCCAAATTTTTACTAACAATGTTTTTCCTATACTACCAATATACTTTTCTATACTGTTATAAACTTACATGATATCCTTTACTCATTCATATCCTCTACATAGTATAATCCCTATACTACTTAACTTTAAACAGTTCAAATTTATATTGAAAGTATTTTATACTGTTGGTATATTATTTGATTGTTATAAACTTACACAATATTTCTTACTTATCCATACCTTCCACATAGTGTAATTCTTATATTGCTTAACTTTATATAGTATAATTTTTATGCTCATTACTTTTACAGTATAATTTCTATACTTCTTAACTTTATCAGTATAATTCCCTAAATGCATTACTTTATCAATACGATCCTTATATTACATTATTCTAATATTGTATAATTTTTTCATATTTCTATTCAATATTTTCTTAAATTATATTTTTTTTCTTAACATTTGTTGGAACACATTTTGCAATAATTAAGCTTTTTAGCTTATTTTCATATCCTCCCTTTCTTGTATAAGACTATGGCATGATTTTTATCCTTAGAAATCCTATATTCACTTTTATGGAATTTATCGTAAAAATCAAATTAAAATAATAAACCTCATGATACACTTTATTTTCTTAAAATATTTAACAAATTTTTGAGCATAAACTTAAGCTCACAAAATTTATACTTAAATTACTTAACATAATCCTTAAGTATTGCATTTATAATGTACTAAAAATACTCAAGTGTCACATTAGCATTGTTTTTGGAGGTTGATTTTAGCTTTTGTAATTGCTTAGAGTAGTTTAAGGTGTTTGACAAAACCTTACTTTTAAAAAGTTTCTTCTAAAAACTACTGCCCAAGAGGAAAAGTTGAGAAGCAGTCTAGAAGTTTTTTTTTTTTATGGCAACTTCTGCTTTTATAATTTAAAATTATTAAGCTAACTTTAATAATAATACATTAGTCTTAGTGTACTCATTTTTTCCTTAACAAATTAAAATAAATCAACTAACATGTTTAAAAAATGAATTAAAGTGATTTTTTGAATTTAATTGAAATTGATAAAAACAAACATATTGATTCAAAAACATAAAAACAAGCACATCATTTCAAAAAAAATAAAATAAAATAATAAAAGCAAATATATTGTCCTAAAGAAGCAAATGAATTATGACAAAAAACCCATATATTACATATGTTTACGTGGACATCTAATTTACGTTATTTAATAAAAGTAATTTATTCTTATAAAAATATATCAGATAATAAAATTAAAATCACATTTCTAGCATTTTAGTATACAAATATTACGTATGTTAACTTTAAAATTAAAATTAATTAAAAACTAAAACTATAAATATGCTTACTAAAACATGTCTATTTTCGTTATTATACATCTTCACGACAATTTTATATATATTTTACCAAATACCTACAATTCTATTTCTGGTTCTCACTGCAGCTTTGAAAAAACTTACCAAATGCCTACCTACTTTTGGTCCATAGTACAACATAGCACAACACAGTAAAAGCTATAGCACAGCACAACAATGCTAAAATGGCCCTATATATAGACAATAAATAATATGTCTCTATTTTTTTTTCTTTGCCTTTTTATTGTCTTTTATCTTCTTCTTCTTTTTTTTTTTTACTTTGTTTCTTTCTCTCTTTGCTTTTTTTTTTTGTCCCTTTCTTTCTTTGGTATATCTTCCTTTTTTAATTCTTGTTTTTTTCCTTATACATTCATTTTTTTTCAAATAAAAAAAGTAGCATACTCAATGCGAACACGCATCGAGAGTTTCTTTCAACCAGTGTGGCAATTAATAACACTTGCTTGCTGATGGAGGATCCAAAAGTAATATAACATAATAAAGAAGAGATCAATTTAAGACATTTTGACAGTTTTTTGAATTAACATGTAACTTTTGAGGGATCAAAATTGAAACAAAATAAAAAAAATACGAAACCAAAAGGAACTTTTTGAAGTATTAGAAACTAAAGTAAAACTAAGAATAAAACTCAAGAATCATTTATAGGATTAACCCTAGATATTATGTAAAAGCATTTATTCATTTTCTTCCTTTAAATTTAGGCCTCTAATATGTGTGTCTCAAATTCCAAAATGTCTTTTTGTACATGCCATGAGTTTAGATTTATATGCGTTAAAATCAAGTTAATGAATTTTTTTAACAATTTAAAAGAATATTAAATATTTATGGAAAAAATGTAAACTTGGATTTTTATTTAAGATTATAGTTATGCCCTTAAGGTTTTACACATCTAATACTTATTCAATAGAAAACAATAATAATGTAGTATAAAAATTCAATTAACTTGAAAATTCATAATATGAATCAATGATTTTGTTTTCCACTAAAAATATCTAGTTCAACACTATAATTTGCACATTTTATCTATACTTAAATATATATATATATATATTATCTTTGTTGATATTAGGTAACGTTTTTCACAAAATATAGTAGAAACGTGGTAAGAGTATGAATTCAATTAACTTATACACATCTAATACTTATTCAATAGAAAACAATAATAATATAGTATAAAAATTCAATTAACTTGAAAATTCATAATATGAATTAATGATTTTGTTTTCCAATAAAAATATCTAGTTTGACACTATAATTTGCACATTTTCTCTATACTTAAATGTATATATATATAAATATTATCTTTGTTGATATTGGGAAACATTTTTCACAAAATATAACAGAAACACGGTAATAGTATGGAACGTGTAAAATAAAAATTTTCTCAAAACTTTTGCATAACACCATAGATTATATTAATTTTTACACCTAAATAAATATGTAAATACTTTGCTTACTGGAATTTGATCAAAGAGAAAAATGAAGGAATAGTAGTGGATGTTCTCTTTAACATGTAACCACCATCTTCCTCGCCTAGTTTTTGGTGCCAGATGGATAAACGGGTGAGCATAGAAGGAATATAGTTTCTAAAAGATCACTCAACTTATTTAAGTCATTCATAAATCTTAGCGCATGAGCGATAGGGGTCTTGAGATGAAGAACTTTTTTCACTCTATTTTTCTCTCTTACATGCTTATAAGAGAGGATTTTGGCAGAGTTATCTCAATCTCTCCAAGACATATAAGTATATTCTAAATGAATAAAGGAGGCTCTATTTGTAGGGAACAAGAGAGCTAATCAATTTTGGGAAGTCTCTTTATTTTAATTTAATATCAAATATTTAATTAAAATAAAAGACACAAGTTTCTTATTCTTACATTGTCATAGGTTCCATACACATAGACACTTTATTTGTGTGCAATGCCAATTCAAGGAGAAGGAGAAGAAAGAATCTGCTTGTTATCCAATCTTATTTGTCTTCACATTAAACTTTTTATATTTGAATTAAATCATATTTATTCAAAATTAGAAATCCTAAATATGAAAATTTTATAAGCAAGCTTTGATGTGCACAATAGAACTTTCTTATTGTGATATAGGCAACACATAAAGTAGGGCCCTCTCACTATGTGGGACTTGTCCAAACAGTGTTTACAAGGATGGCGAGGGACTAATGGACCCATAATTTCAAGTTTTAAAAAAACCAATATATCAATTAAACTCTTTATTTAATATATTACTCTTATATTAATTTTAATGTAACTCCACTAAATACTTAGAATTGCACTTTTGAAAATAATAAATATATAATTACTCATTTCTTCAAGTCATCCACTTGATATAGTCATTACATATAAGCCAATCCTTTATAAATAATTTATAATTAGAGTTAGGCAATATTCGTTGTTCTCTCTAATTATTTCTTTATCCTTGAGTGCCATTGATTCTCTAATGAATTATAAACTTATGAATTTAATCATGAATTGAGCGATCTTATTATTTAAGCCCTGAATCAATACTCAAGAGAATTATTTATCTACTTTTCGCTAGAAAAGGAATGTATTTCATCTTGTAATATTATTTTTTTCGGCTACTTAATCATTATGCCTCCAAGATACAAGAAATAAGATTTGATTCTTAAATCCCTAATGAAGAAATGAATCAACATAGATCCATAAATAGGAGTCTACTAATAACTCAGGATTAAGATTATTTTATATATGATCATTGTTTGACGTGATTAGAACTTGTTATATTTAACGAAATTATTAGCTGTTCATATCTCATCATGTCTTGATCCTACATAATCTCATTATGCACAGTATACACATTTAATGATTCACTATATTAACGGTTTGAATAAGACTATTTTATTCTTAATGAAAATGACCTGCACTTGTAATGCTCAATTAAGGATTCTATACTTTAATTAAATAATTAATTATATGTCACTAATCATTTTAATTGTTATCTTTAAATATTATCTTTTTTTATATAATGCTTATATATAATATTTGAAGTCATATAAATAATTATAGAATTTTAATGACATTCATAAAGTGTTCAAAATACATGCATGCAAAAATAATAAATAATTTCACTATATTTATTTATAAATATGTCTATTATAAAACATCATATGCTTTTTAAATAAATAGCTTTAAGAGCCTTTTCCTCCATGCTTGATGTGTAGATGGGGGGAACGAAACTGTTTCTTTTTTTTCTTTCCTTTTTTTTTTTTTTTTTGTAATTTGGCTCCTCCACTTACCATTTTATTCCCCCCACTTCTATTTTTATTTTTTTTGTTTTTATTCTTCTTTTTTTCCCCTTTCTTTCACCTTTTTTAAACTTTTCTCATTCTTCTACTTCTTTTTTTTTTTTCGTTTTCTTATCCTTTTTTTCCTCCCTCTTTTTTTGTTTTTCTTTTTTCCCATTTTCTAAGTTGTATTTTTAGTGTTTTATTTTTATTACTTTTTCACCTTTGTGCTTCTTACATTGCTTTTCTCATAATATTTTATACATTTTTATATTTATTTAGTTAAATTATTTTTCTCAATGCATATAATCAAAATATTTTTTTAAGTTATCCTTATTGCATATTCTTTTACATCTTTTAAAATCTTATTTTTTATCAAGCATGACTTTCACATTTCGTTTTTGTTGCGTTCTTTTTAGGAAACTTTTTTCTCTCTAATCTACTTTCATTAAAATAATTTTTTTCAAAAACAAAAGATTACTTAACCTTTTTTTAGTAAATTATTAACTTATCTATGACTCTCATAGATTTTTTTTTTTCTTGCTGTTCCCCTTAAATAATTTCTTTATAGATGTATATTGGAAAAATGTGGACAGAGTGGAATTTTAAAAATTTTAAATCAAAGTAATTTTTAAAAACGCAAGTTTAACATACTATATACATAAATTAACTTAATCTTACTAACATTTGTATGCCAAAGAGTTCCTACAATTTGTGAATAGAGGAACGTTCTAGAAGAATCTTAATCAATTGGTCTTCTTTGCTATTCTCTATCTACGATTGGAGTGTATGTAGGCACATGTCGTACAGCTCTTTTCGGGTGACTCTCCTTTTAATCAATTAAGAAGACCTAGAGCAAAGGTTCATGATTGTGAACAAAAGCTCTTAAAGAGTTTCAGAGTATCTAACACT
Organism: Artocarpus hirsutus; assembly: GCA_946598075.1. Lineage (NCBI taxonomy): Eukaryota > Viridiplantae > Streptophyta > Magnoliopsida > Rosales > Moraceae > Artocarpus > Artocarpus hirsutus. Next base: position 33,398 of record CAMOHE010049129.1, read on the forward strand.
ATAATACTCACTCTTAACTTGTCAACTGATTTAAATAACTTAGAAAACTCACTCCCCATTTATAGAGGTTGTCCCCAAGGTTGGTCATTATCAGATAATGCCTCAAAAATTTGAATCTGGATCAACTTTTGAAAAAATAGCAACAAAAACACATGATTAAATTATCGTTGGATCGGCATGCCGAACTAACAGATTAGCCTGTCGAGCTTACTCTATCAGTAGGCTGAACAAACTAATCGGCCTTCTAAACTTATGATAAGATGATCCCTGGGAATCTTTTATTTCTAACCCAAGGTTCTTTGAATAGAGCCTCAATTTTAATTTAAATAACCCAATAGAGAAGTTATTTGATTAAAATAGTCATATCTAAATAATCTTTAGGAAAATAAATATTCTCAATAATTCAACAAGTTTATCTTGAATTAATTTACAAGAATTAATTCAATTGATAAATAGGCATGAATTATCTGATCCTATTGAATTTCAGCCAATCTAATAATTTAACATAAGTCACTAATTTATAAGAAAAACAAGCGTATCGTTATATGATTTATTATGAGCTAGCAAAGGGAACCTGATGGACCTATATAGCTTAAGCTCTGATAATTATAAATATAATATCCCAAATATACATTTTATAATTATCAACTCTAACGTTTCTCCACTAAATGCTTAGAGCTGCATCTCAAACTACATAAAATTACGAAACTCCAAATTAGCTAAGTATCCATGACATATCATAATGCGTCGTATCCCCATAGGATATTCGTAATCAGCTTAAGGATAAATTCCATCTTACATTCTCGATTAGTTTCATCTTACATTTCGTTATCTCACCATTAGAAAACTTACCATTCAAGTACAGTATACCATTTGGTTACACCTATGTATCTAAATGGTTGAGTGCTCTAGTTTTTCAATTACAGGATAACGCATATAAGAGAATATCATTTGATTCCACCAATGGAGCTATAGATTTCATATCTATGAATAACAGGTCTACACAATCAAGAGTCATATATTCAATGTACCGGTATGCACACCATCACAAATTCAGGATATCACCCTTTGGTACATCAAAAGAGATAAGTTAAATAACGGGCTTATTAGTCATTTTAAGATTAAGATACAATACATATAATTGTCTAAAGTGAATTGATTTGCACAGATGGAATTATTAATCTAAATCAATTCCACTTTATGTCCTTATCCAATACATCATCATCTATGACAATATACCAATGTTTCTACTCACGGTGTCTAATTTTGATGGCCAAGACAAGCCATCTCCCATCAAGGATGTAGACAACATAACAATGTTAGCATAAATAAAATGCCTAACTTTATTCCCTTGATTGCATACCTTATGATTTAGACTATCACCTTTATAATCATGTTTTCTGCATAATCTGTCCATTATATGCCTGATTACTAAAGGTTTAGACTGATAGTCTTAGATTTTTGTTTACTTATCATGCATTCAACAAATATGAATGTAAAGAGGACAATAATTGGTATATGAATAATAAATTAATTCTTTATTAATAAAATATCTCCAAAACATATTATAACATTTTACTTTTTCCGGCATACATGTCCAATAAACTCCTACTTGCACTAAGTGAGTAAATATGACATATTATGCATCCCATAGCTTCCACATGCTTTTTGAAAACCCTTGCAATTAGTGTCTTCGTGAATGGATTAGCTAAATTATCCTCAAATGCGATTTTGCATACAACAACATGCCCGCATTCAACGAAGTCCTTTATCACATGATACTTCCAATGAATACGCTTATTCTTCTTGTGACATCTTGGTTCCTTAGCATTAGTTATTGCTATGGTGCTATTACAATACAGCAACACCGCCTTATCTATGTCAAGAACTACCTCAAGATCCCCAAGGAACTTGCGGAGCCACATTGCTTCTTTCGAAGCATCACTAGTTGCCACATACTCAGATTCTATTGTTGAATCTGAAGTGTAATCTTGCTTGACACATCTCTAGACATTGGCACTACTGCCCAGAGTAAACACAAAACCAAAAGTCGATCTCCTCGAATCTAGACAAGATTAGAAATCTGAATCAATATATCCTAGAGGTGTTAAATCCTTACCCGAATATACAAGCATATACCCTCAAGTCCTTCTCAAGTACTTGAAAGTATACTTGACCATAATCTAGTGGTTCAGTCCTAGATTTGACTAAAATCAACTAACTATCCATACCGCATAACTAATATCCGATCGTGTACAAAGCATGGCATACATGAGACTATCCATTACCGAAGCATAAGGCACCTTCCTCATGTATTCTTTTTCTGCATCAGACTTTGGCGAGTCTTTCTTAGAAAGAGTAATTCTAAACCTAGAAGGTTGCCCACCTTTCTTAGAATCCTGGATTGCAAACCTCTTGAGATTTTTACCTATGTAACTTGCTTAGGATAAAGCTATCATTATGTTCTTCCTATCACAAAAGATCTAGATATCGAAAATATAATCAGCTTTACCTAAGTCTTTCATGTCAAACTGCTTAGTTAACCATAATTTGATCGATAATAATGCCCTAATGTCATTGCTAATTAGCAGAATGTCATCTACCTAGAGCAGTAAAAAAACCACCTTCTCATCCTTAATGTGTTTATAAACACATGGTTCGTCAACGTTTTGTTCGAACCTATAAGTCTTCATCTCCTAATCAAATCTTATGTTCTAAGAACTGAAAGCCTGCTTAAGTCCATAAATTGACTTTAACAACTTACAAACCTTACCCTTCTTTAGCCTTGAATCCGTCTGGGTATACCCTATATATAGACTTATCAAGATGGCCACTTAGAAAGGCTGTCTTAACATTCATCTGTCAAATCTTGTAGTTAAGAGCAGCAGCTATGGATAAGAAAATACGGATGGAGTTAAGCATGGCTAGAGGTGAAAAGGTTTCCTCATAATCAATTCCTTCCTTTTTCGTGTATCCCTTAGCTACCAGTCTAGCCTTATAGGTTTCAACTTTTTCATCTACTCCTCTCTTTCTCTTATAGATTCACTTAAGATCCATAAATTCCCAGACCCAATTAGTCTCCATAGACTTTATCTCAGTGTTCATTGGCTCTGTCTAGAGTTTTGAATCAATATCCTCCATAGCCTCTTCGTAAGTGTAAGGATTCCTGTTATATTCATGCGGTTCAACCAAAAAGGCCTCACCATTGAACATATACATCTTGGGTTGATGCTCGATCCTCCTACTACGCCAAAGCCCCTTGGGTTGTTGTTCGATTGGTTTTTCTACATTGAGTGCATTGGTTTCTATCGAAACCCCAAGAGTGACCAAATCACTTGCCAACTCCTCGAGTACCACTTTACTTTGAGGCTTAAAGTCGTTCATGTAACTTTCCTCAAGGAACGTTGCATTTGTTAAAACCACGATTTTATTTTTCTTTGGGTTATAGAAATAACCCCCTTTAGTCCATTTTGGATATCCTACAAACATACAAACTTCTGAATGTGCTTCCAACTTATTCACTTCCATATATAGGACATGAGCGGCATATCCCCATATGCGAATATGGTTTAAGGATTTCTTCTTCCATATTCACAACTCGTGAGGAGTTTTAGGAACTGATTTTGAAGGCACATTGTTCAAAAGATAACATGCAATTTGTAGTGCATTCCCCAAAAGGATAAATGCAATGATGAATAACTCATCATGGATCTAGCCATGGCTAACAAAGTCCTATTCCTTCTCTCAGCTATGCCATTGTGCTACAGAGGGCCTGGCGTAGTCAAATGGGATAAAATCTTATTCTCTAATAAATGTTCCAAGAACTCATTGGAGAGGTATTCACCACCTCAATTGGATCAAAGTGTCTTTATGGGTTTACCAAATTGCTTTTCTGCTTCAACCCAAAACTCCCTAAACTTATCAAAAGTTTCACTTTTATGATGCATTAGGTAGACATAACCATATTTTGAGTAATCATCAATAAAACTGATGAAGTACTTATATTTTCCTCATGCCTAGATGTTCATAGGACCACAAACATCACTAGGCACAAGTTCTAGAATCCTTTGGCCCTATTGCCCTTAGGCCCGAATGGTCTTTGGTCATTTTGCCCTCCAAACAAGATTTACATAGTGGTATAGATTGTACCTTTAAGTGACTTAAAGGTCCATCCTAGACCAACCTTTGAATCCTATTCGGACTAATATGACCTAATTGCAAATGCCAAAGATAGGTTGTATTAGAGTGAGAAGCCATAAGTCTTTTTGAGTTATTATTATTAACCTCAGTGTTAAGCAGTAAGTCCATCTTAGGTTTGATAAAATATAGATTGTTTTACATTCATCTATCATAGATAAAAGATTTGTTTTTACGAATCACCACTTTATTATTAAACGAAACTAAATAAGAGTCTTTAAATAAACAAGCTACATATATAAAATTCCTTTTATGCTTAGGAACATAAAAACAATCTTGCAAAAATAATATCCTATAATTATCAAAGTGAAGATGGACATCTCCCACTTCTTCAGCTAACATCAAGGATTCATCGCCCATTCGAAGTATGAAGTCTTCATGTAGTAGACTTCTCGTTTCTTTGAACCCTATAGAGAAACACAAACATGATTAGTT
>CAMOHE010049129.1:38049-98310 GCA_946598075.1 Artocarpus hirsutus
AGGCGGAGGACACTATGATGGGCGTGTGAGCTAAGGAAGATGGTTGCAAATGGAAGAACGCCAAGGAAAGGAGTTTTTAAAGAATCATTTTATGATTATTTTCGTTTTGAGTATGTTCATATATTTTAAGGATATATAATTTTATAAATTTTGTGAATGTTTGTTTACTATATTTTTATAAAGTTTTCTTCCGCATTTGAAGTTTTAAAACTTGTTTTAAAAAGAAATTTTTAAATACTGGTCGGACTGTCGAAGTTTTTCAATCGGCCTGCCGGTTGCCAAGCATCGGCCTGCCGATCTTTTGGATTTTGAAAACCCCATTTTTCAAGGCCTCGGACGGCCTGCCGATGGGTGACCTTCGGCCTGCCGGTTGAGTTCGGCCTGCCGAAGGTAAAAGTTCGGCCTGCCGGCCGAGACATGTTTAAAGAATTTTGTCTTTTGTTTTTTTCAAGTGCCATTTAATTTAAATAATATTAGCAAACTATTTATACAATGTCTATGGGAAAAGCAAATTGTTTTAATTAAGAAAGATTATCATTTCTTATAAAGTATAAAGTATATTTCTATATAAAAAAAAAATGTATGCAAAGATCCTGGGAATGCTTTTCTAAACTATGATTTCAAATGTATGTTATTAATTACAATAGTTTGCTTTAGTTTTAATGAATGAATGTAACGATATCTATGACGTCCGAAAAGGGGGCGTTACAACCTCAGTGTTAAGCAGTAAGTCCATCTTAGGTTTGATAAAATATAGATTGTTTTACATTTATCTATCATAGATAAAAGATTTTTTTTTACGAATCACCACTTTATTATTAAACGAAACTAAATAAGAGTCTTTAAATAAACAAGCTACATATATAAAATTCCTTTTATGCTTAGGAACATAAAAACAATCTTACAAAAATAATATCCTATAATTATCAAAGTGAAGATGGACATCTCCTACTTCTTCAGCTAACATCAAGGATTCATCGCCCATTCGAAGCATGAAGTCTTCATGCAGAAGACTTATCGTTTCTTTGAACCCTATAGAGAAACACAAACATGATTAGTTGCTCCATAATCTATGACCTAAGTGTTTTCCTCAACCAAACAAGTTTCAATGATGAGAATATCACACCTACCTCGTTCAGTAAGGAAGTCCTTACAATTCTTCTTGATGTGCCTAATCTTCCCACAGAATAAGCACTTTAGCTTCTTCAGGTTCTTCTTTTTCTTCTTCTTACTCTTGCCATTTGCAAGAATAGAAGACTTCTTGTTCTTAGCCTTCTATTTCCTTCCATTCCTAGGGTTAGTATTGGAACCAGATATAGCCACTAAGTTGGCCTCACCTCCCGCAAGGGTTTCCCTGATCAGATTTTAAAACTCTTGTAATTGCTTCATTAACTCCATTAAGGTCACATCCTGTTGATTGCTCAAATTGCATGAAGCTCTAAACAGGATGAACTACTTTGATAGACTTTAAAAAACCATAGTCATCTGTGACTCGGCATTGATATCAGCTCCATGGACTTGAGCCTCAACAGGGTAACCCATGACCAACATCATATGCTCCTTCACAGACATCCCCGATATTTGTTTGCAGTTCAAAAGTTTTCAAAGTGCCCCTTGCCTTTTGTTTTAGCTTGGCCTCCAAACATGTCTTTAAGATTATCAAAGATTTGCTTCGCAGTCTCATAATCTTTATGTTGAGCTTGCAGTATGTTATTCAAACCATGACATAACACCGGGCTTGGGCATTAGCATCTTTCTAGCGATCATACGCTTTGATTTGCTCATTAGTGGATTTCTCGATAGGTTTGGGAGGACACGGTGTCATCAACATAAACTTTAGTTTCTCAAAGGCTAGGACGAAAATGTCACAACCTTGAAAATATCAAAACCTTACAATGATAATTCTAACTCAGAATTCAACAAGCTGCTTATGGGAGACTTGCCAAATTCAATTACTAACCATTGTATGTCGAAGAGTTCCTGTAATCTAGGAAGAAAAAAACGTTCCAAAAGAGCCTAACCAACTGGTCTTCTTTGCTATTCTCTACCTATGATCAGAGTATGTGTGGGCACATGTCGTACAGCTCTTCCTGGGTGACTTTCCTTGCAACCAATTGAGAAGAACTACAGCAAAGATTCATGATTATGAAAAAAAGCTCTTATGGAGTTTTAGAGTATCTAACACTATAATACTCACTCTTAACTTCTCAACTAATCTAAACAACTTAGAAAACTCACTCCTTATTTATAAAGGTTATCCCTAAGGTTGGTCATTATCAGATAATGCCTCAAAAATTTGAATCTGGATCAACTTCTAAGAAAATCGCATAAAAAACGCATGATCAAATTATCGTTGGATTGGACTGTCAAACTTAATTTATTAGCAGGCCGAACTAATTGATTGGCTTACCGAACTTGCGATAATGTGATTCTTGAGAATCTTTTATTTCCCACTTGAGATTCTTTGGATAGAGCCTTAGTTTTAATTCAAATAACTCAAGAAGTTATCTGATTAAAACAGTCAAATCTAGATAATCTCTAGGAAAATAAATATTCCCAATAATTTAACAAACTTATCTTGAATTAATTTACAAAAAAATTAATTCAATCGATAAATAGACATGAATTATCTGATCCTATCAAATTTTAGCCAATCTATACTTGAACATAAGTCACCAATTTATTAGAAAAACACGTGTATCGTTAATGGATTTATTATGAGCAAACAAAAGGAACCTAATGAACCTATATAGCTCAAGCTCCAATAATTGTAAAATATACTTGAACATAAGTCACCAATTTATTAGAAAAACACGTGTATCGTTAATGGATTTATTATGAGCAAACAAAAGGGACCTAATGGACCTATATAGCTCAAGCTCCAATAATTGTAAAATATAATATCTCAAATATACATTTTATAGTTATCAACTCTAACACTACTTCATTAAAAGCTTAGAGCTATACTCTCGAACTAAATAAAATTACGAAGCTCCAAATTAGCTAAATGTCCATGACATATCATAATGCATCGTATCCCCATATGATATTCATAATTGACTTAAGAATAAATTCCATCTTACCTTCCCAATTATTTTTATTTTACATTTTGTTATCTGACCGTTAGAAAACTTACCATCTAAAGATAGTATAACATTTGGTTACACCTATGTATCCAAAAGGTTGAGTGCTCTAGTTTTCCAAGTACAAGATAACGCATATAGGAGAATATCATTGACTCCACCAATGGAGCTATGGATTCCATATCTATGGATAATAAGTCTACGCTATCAAGAGTCATGTCTCCAACGTATTGGTATATGCACCATCACAAATTTAGGATGTCACGCTTTGATATGTTAAAAGATATAAGTTAAAATAACGGGCCAATTAGTTATTTTAGGAAACAATTCATATGACTGTCTAAAGTGAATTGATTTGCAAAGATAAAATTATTAATCTAAATCAATTCAACTATATGTCTCGATCCAATACATCATCATCTATGATAATGTACCAATGTTTCTACTCACGGAGTCCAACTCCAATGGCCCTAACAAACCATCTCCCATTATGGATGTAGACAGCATAACAATCTTAACTTGAATAAAGTGCCTAACTTTATTCCCTCAATTACGGACCTTATGATTTAGACCATCACCTTTAGAATCATGTCTTCTGCGTAATCTTTCCATCGTATGCCCGATTACTAAAGGTTTAGGCTGGCAATTTTAGACTTTTGTTTGCTTATTATACATTCAACAAATATGAATGTAAAGAGGACAATAATTGGTATATGAATAATAAATAAATTCTTTATTAATAAAATGTTTCCAAAAACATATTACAACATTTTACTTCTTAGGGCATATATATCCAACATTGTATTCTTGCCTAAACATTTTTATTGTATAATCATCTTAGATACTTTTTTTATATATGCCATATAAATAATTTACTAACAAATTTTGCCATCAAAAACTTTTTTTCTTTGTTTTCATGGAGAAAACTTTTTCTTTTTAAAATATACTCCGTTAAACTTTTTTTTCACTAAAGTAAACTATTAGGGGAATTAAAAATTAAAATTATTTTTTTTTTGCTTATCACTAGCACGTGTGTGTATGTATGTATATCTATAAAAGTATGAATGTGCTTGTGTACATGAGGTTAACACATGGCATAGGGTTTCTTTTCTTTTTTTTTCGCTTTTTCTTATTTATTGATTTATTTTTAATTTTTTCCATCTTTTTTTTTTCTTTTTTTTTTCCTATTTGTGCATTTAAATCTTCATTTTTCTCATTTTTGTGCTTTTACTTTGCATTTGTCCAAAATTTTTCGATTACTAACTCTTTCCCTTTTAAATATTCTTAGCTTAACCTTTTTTTGGAGGATGAGGAAAATAATAGATTTTTGAAACTTCTTGAAGTAAATAACAGGTTTAAAAGATATTTATAATAAATAGCAAATTTATAATATAAAATAACTTATTTACTAGGTAAATAAATTGCATGTGCCTTAAATCTATTTATTGTGTAAAGAAGAGATTAAATAAATTATTTACATCATAAATTTAGTATTACTATAAATATTTTTAAAACCTGCACTTTACTACGATTATTCTAAAAAAAGTTCTATTTACTATAATGTTTTTTTGTTTTACTAAACTAAGCAAGCAGGAGAGTATCTATATCTATACTATTTATAGATGTATGAATGTACTTTTACACATGATGTTAACATGTGGCATGGGGTTTCTTTTCTTTTCTTTTTTTCCTTTTGCCTATTTATTTATTTATTCATCTTTTACTTTTTGTTTCAGTATTTTTTGTTTTCTTTCTTCTTATTAAATATTCAAACAAAAATAGAATATTGAAGTAAAAAGAAAAAGAAAATGTGAAGAGTGTATATGCAATGCACGTGTTTCTCACCATCAGTACATCAATATTGCATATTTTTCTCTTAATTTTTTATTTATCCATTATTAAATACTAATAGGCCTATAATGAAATTTTCATAAACCCTAAATTTCTTGAGTCAGCCCTGCCTATATGCAACCAATTTATAAATTTTCCAATAAAGCCAATGGAGTTTGTGATGTCTATTTTTGTATGTAATTATCTTCTTCTTTTTGATTTTGTTGTTAGTTACCATTTTTACACTATCTATAAAAGTGTGAGCATGTATTTACACTTGATGTTGACATGTGGCACGAGGTTTTTTTTTCTTTTGCCTATTTATTTATTCATTTTTTACTTTTTGCCTCAATTTTTTTTTGGTTTTTTTTTCTATTTGCATGTTTAGTTCTTCATTTTTCTTATTTTTGTGTTTTCAATGCTTTCCTCCAAAATTTTCTAATTAGCAACTTTTTTCTGTTAAATATTCTTTGCTTAACTTTATTTTTACTAAGCCAAATGATGAGGAAAATAATAAAATTAAATAAATTTTACAACATATATTTTTATTTTTGTATCCAGAAAATGCGAAGAATGCAGAAGCAAAGCATGTGTTTCTCACAGTTGTAAATAAATATTGCATATTTTTCTCTTATTTTTTTGGGGACAATAAGGAAAATAGCCCAAATTGTTTGAGAAATAAAATTAATGGGCCAAAATTTAAGAATTCTTAATTAATAGTTCATTTGATTTTAATTCACATTTGCCAGATAAACAAAATGACTAAAATACCCCAAATTAAAAAACCTTTAATTCCCCTTTTCTGTCCCCCTCTTTCTTTCTCCCTCTCTTCCACTTCACCTTGCTCTCCCCTCACTCTCTCTCATGAAAACAAACAATCAAAGATCATCGCCAGCCATGGCTTCTAATCTTTGTACTTGGCAGTGAGCCACCATTGTGCTGATCACATAAAGCCCAAGAAGTCCATCCCATAATGTTGAAACATTATTTGAAGCGGCAATTTTGAAGATAAATAATTCAAAATCAAAATTTAAAATTTGAGAAATAAGTGTAAATTTGAGTGTAAATAATTCAAAGCTTAGACTTTGAAGCATTGTTTTTTCTTGAATATTATTATTTGATTCTTGTTATTTTCCAAATAATGTAAATGAAGATTTTTATTGTAAATTCATTAAAATTTTAGTCTCACAGAGGATTGCCATTTGTTGTCTTCCTCCTTTGTGGTCGGCAATGTTGATTGACAAAGAAGCAAGGCTCATGACTATGCCGGTTTGGGAAATGATCTCGGTGGTAGCATTGGAGAGAGGGTAGTGGAGAGAGAAAGAGAGAAGAAGATAGAGAAGAGAGCAGAGTTATGAGAGAAATAGAGGGTAAAAAATGTAGAATCAATCCATAATTGGCCTATTATTTAACAATGTTTATAAATATACAGTTAATTTTAAATGTTTCAAAATCTAGTCTATTTGTTCTAATTTCTTTTTTAATGTTTATATGCTATTTAATACTAATAGGCCTATAATAAAATTTTCATAGGCCTTAGTTTTCTTGAGTCGGCCCTATCTATGTGCAACTAGTTTATAAAGTTTTCAAAAAAGCCAGTGGAGTTTGTGATGTCTGCTTTTGTGTGTAATTATCTTCTTCTTTTCGACTTTGATGTTATTTATCAATTTTACATGCCAATGCCCAAATAAGGAAAAGAAAAGTACCTTGAAAATGTGTGTGCTTTTTTTTTTTTTTTTTTTTGAGATGAATACCCTAAAAGTTAAGATTATAAATATAGTTAAAGCTTGAGAAGAAAGAATGATGAAAATTATGAATTGGGAGGGGAGGATTATGTGGTAGGGTAGAAAGGAAATCCAACATGAAGTATGCAGTCTTGACCTGTTATATTGCTGGGAGAATAAGGGAATAATAAATATTCCATTTACTTGATTCTTAACCTTTTTTAAGCTACCCATTTTTATGATTTGAACCTAAAACTTCCAACCTTATCTTTACCAACTAAACTAACACTAACTGACATTTACTTCAAATATTTTAAAACATGCTATTTAAATTTTTTAAATTTGAAAAAAAATCATTTACTACAATCTTGATGAAATTATGACAAAATAAAAAAGAAGTACATGAGTGTTGTGGAATTCAATGAAAATTTTTCGGTCCATAATTGTATAATATTGATAGAGTATCTCCTCCCTTTAAAATGAAAAATATCCTTTTGACTCTTTCAGACAGAATCTAAAACAAAATGACATGTAAGGGTTTTAAAACTTGATAATTACTGATAAGAAGTTCGAAATAATAAAAAAATGGTTTTAAATATAACGTCCCTTGATTGGCACGACATGAAACGTTGCTTTTATCGTTAAACTTAAGAATCACTGATAAGAACTTCATAACAATCAATAACACTCAGAGAAATATCCTAGGAAATACATCCATTTTTTTTTAAAAAAAGTACTTACTGGATTTGCTTCTCTCACCTCAGTTAGCCTGATGGAACACCTAAGGCATTTCGCTAACTGACCACTTGTAGAAAACTTAGTTTACAAAATTAAATATTTAACAAATAAATACTCATACATACAATATTGGCATTCTTAACTTCTAATCAAACAACTAATTAAGACTAATTACGAAGAATTGAACTATATAGCATATTCTTTAATGAATAACCTAAGAAACTAAAAATCTAAAATACAATTACATTCAATAAAACATAAGTTCAAAAGAACATATCATAAATAGAACCGGCTCTCAAACAAATAAAAATACGGAACATAATATATTAAATTTTGGTTGAGTTTAAATTCCTTTTATAACACGACTCAGTTTTTAATTCCTTGCATACACACCTGTCCTTGTCCTCCATCATAGTCAATCTACATCTTATCCTTATCTGCAACAGGCTATAAACAAAGTAAGCATAAGCTTAGCAAGTACACGTTTCTATCTTGTAGCATAAAATATTTTATAAAAATCATTACATAACATCGTAATCATAATCATAGTGGTGCACGAGATACAGGCCTATATAGAACATATCTTTTCATCTAAACTTTCATATTAAAAAAAATCATTCATTTTATTTTTAGGGACTCAAGCATTGCACCATAAACATAAACATAGTTGTACGAGAGGATTAAGGTAGCTAATCCTAAACCAAACATGCAAGTCCACCTTGTGGGACAATCCACTTAGTTGGACAAACACAAACATGGAGTGTACAATGCTTAATTAAGTGATACATATATATAGATATACCTTTAACATACCTCGTCATTAAAGCATCCGTTAAACTTTCTTGTTACAACAAGAGTTTTCATAAGAAAATAATATGTAAAAACAAACTTAAAATTTATCATAAAACATATTCTCAAAACTTTTCTATAAACTTTTATCATGTTGCAAGTGAGAATGTATGTACTTGACTTGTTTGCTTACTAAACCTTAAATCAGGTGACATTATTGCGGTTCTCGGTATGCTCGTCTTTTGGAGTGTTCATGTCAATCATTCATATATTACATAAAATTAATATTCATGTTAATGATATCATTTAATACCATATTACATCATCGTACATCATACATCATTCTCAACGAAACAAAGCATCTTTGAGTCACAAACATGCACTTAGAGTCAAAAAAATAAAGACAGAAAAATTGACCTTTAATCAGTTAGAGAAATTAATCTCAACTTATAGGCATAAATAAAGTTTAAGAATTATTCCATGACATAGCTAGCATACATAAACATTACTCAAATTTTCCTCCCTTGAAAATATTAATTGAAAATACCTTTTTTCAATTTTCAAAATATTCAAGTAAATCTATAATCATAAAAACTAACTGACCTTTAAGGATTCATAAACTTATATCTTTCAATTTATATTCAATTGGATTATAAAATTTTCAAGAATAAAGTTAATACATATATATAACGTTTAGATTTTCATGAAATTTCATAATATCATATGAACATAAATGCTTTCAACCCTAAAATAACATTGTTATAATCAAAGTAATAAAATTAATTTTCCATACAAACATACATGCATACACATTTACAACATAAAAGATTAATTTTCTAACAAAGTTTGCCACAAAACTATACATATCAATTATAAAATTCAAAACCATGAAAACCTTTAAACCATACCTTAAATTCTTATGTTTTCTTCAATAAATACGAAGACCTGTACACAAAATCTCTAAGAAGAATTCCTTTTACTTTGGCTTGAAAGAAAATAAGAGTAATAAATTTTTAGCTTTAAGGATTAGAAAGATGATTGAGGCTTATGAATGTGAATTTGAGAGGGGATAAAGGACCGAATTTTCTTTGGTTGGAAATTAAGAGAATGAAGACTCTGGTGGCTTAATGGTATATTTAAAGGTTTATGAGAGAGATAAGATTAAATGAGTATAGAAAGCCTTGATCCTAATCTAATTAAGTTTCCTCTTTTTTTTTTTTTTTTTAGATAAGTGTAATCCTAATACAGTAAGGTTTCCTTTTTTCCCCTTTTTTTTTCATTTTCTTTTTATCTTCTCCCATGCTAAAAAATTCTTTTTTTCCTTCATTTTTGTTTCCTACATTTACGTTTATGTTAATATAATATAATATAATTTAAACATATCATAATAAAATATAATATAAACGTATAAATGGTTATATGTAATATAATATAATATATTATAATATAAATAATGTAATAAAATATAATTATAATACATAATTATTTATATGCAACAATAATATTTACTCCTATGACCCCAAAAAAATATTAATTTGAACATTATTTTTTTGGACACTTTATATTATTGAGTTTCTAAATGCTATCACAAAATATTACACATGTGATTATCACGATATTATAAATGTTATAAAAATAAGAAAATATGCAATAAAATTTATGTCATTGTCAAGAATAAAACTTTAGGGCATATAACTCTAGAGTATTATAAAGATTATAAATTTAGAGCAAATTAAAATTCTAAAAAAAAATAATACTTTATGCTGATCATCATTTTTTTTATATGAACATTTTAAGCACATCGATTCCCCGTGACCTTCACCTGTGACATTACTAAACAAAAGGTTAATTTACCTAACATAAATAATAATAACACTTAAAATACCATATTCTAATATTAAATTAACACAAATATCTAGAGGAGAAAAGGACAAGTGTTATGACTTCCCCCTTTATAAGAGTTTCGTCCTCGAAACTTAAAATAATTACGGATAGTAGGCTTCACATATCCTCATTCTCTTTGTGATTATGCTATAAGATGTTAACTAATGCGATTTCCTTATTCTTCAAAGTCTTGGTCTTAATTTCATATCTCTTTTCCATGTAGCTTCTTTAATCTTTTGATTTCTTAATAACTCTTTGACTCGAGAAATGTCTTTGGTCCCTAATATCTTGCTTTTTGACCAAAGGCATAATCGGCTTATTCTTGTAAATTATATTCCCTCAAACTTCTTATTCTTTCTTTTTGGGCAAAAGAACATGGACCTGGTATGTACTTCCTTAGCATATAAACATAAAAAACGTTGTGTAAAAATTCAGGGTTTTACATCCTTCCCTTCTTCTAAGGGTTTTGTCCTTGAAATATATATAGTAATGAACATGTAGAAAAATTTTTAATCCCTTTTTTTAACAGCCTTTCTTTTCACCTAAAAATTTCTTCAAAAATAATGTCCAATTAAAGTCATCATACGTCCAACTAACAATATCATATGCAATGTTTGAATTCTATTCTTACTTCTCTATCTATCATCCATTATAGAAGTATAATCTAAGAACAACATTAATTCTCTCTCTTTTCTTTATATCTCACATTTCACGTACGTAAACTTTTCTTTAATCATATGCTAAAAGAAAATTGTGCTCAAGGAACTCTTTCCTCTAAAAACATACAAATGATTCTAAAATATTCAGATTTAACTTCAAAATATAGAAAAACATCATGCGCTTAACAAATCTACAAATACATCCCCTTATTCATGAAATAACCAGTCTTGTTTATAATGGTGATGATACACCATACTTAAAGCTTGACTTTTTTTTCTACAATTTTCACAACAGACAATTAAACATTGCTTTTGAAATATCATGTATCACCGTAAAAATTTTAGGCTTACTCTATCACCTCGTTCCATAATTTCCTCAACCAATATCGTCTAAAAGAAAATAATAATCTCATATTTAATCTCTAGTCTTCTACATTAATAATTCTAGAACACTCCATTGAAGTCTCTACTAATTCAAACGTCTTAATTAATTTGCTAAAATATTATCATAAATAATTTTCTCCCAAAATTAATCCTCACTAAGCCTCAAACGTTCATATAGCCAATCTTGTTGGTAACATGCATGTTTGCAAATTAGCCTTCATCGAAAAAATTTTACTATAGAGATCTCACATGTGACCTTACAAAATCCTTTTATTAACCTTATATAATTATCAAACTTGATTACTAAAAATACATTATTATCATTACACTTCTCTTGAGCTACATTTCATTCATCTACTCCTCCCTAAACTTTTTCTCCAGAGAAAATAATATAATCACATAATTAACCTCTTGTCATCAAACTTCTTTGTTATCAGCTTTTCCATTATACATATATAAGGAGGTAGAGATTGCTTCTTGCTCCGAGCAATAAAAGTTTGGGTCTCATAGACTCCTAAGTAGTCTAGTTATAATCATAACAAATCTATTCTAGGATAACATACTAAAAGAGAAGAATCTTACACTTACTTAGAGGACTTGAAACTGATGTGTGGCGATGTATATTGGACATGGAAACCGCTCTGATACTATAATTCTAATGCCTTCCTAACGGGCACCACAAGGAACGTTGCATTTACCGATAAACTTGATAATTACTAATAATAAGTTTGAAACAATCAACAACACTTAGAGAAATGTCCTAAGAAATACATCCATTGTTTTTAAAAAACTACTTACCAGATTGCTTATCTTACCTTGGTTAGCCCGATTGAACACCTAAGGCTATTGGCTAACCGGCCACTTATAGAAAACTTAGATTTCAAAAATAAATATTTGACAAATACAAATTCACACATATAATGTAAGCACTTTTAACTTCTAATCAAATAACTAATTAAGACTAATTATGAAGAAATAAACTATATAGCATATTCTTTGATAAATAACCCACGAAATTAAAAAAGTAAAATACAAATTACATTTAATAAAACATAAGTTCAAAAGAACATATCACAAATAGAATCGAGCCTCAAACAAATAAAAATGTAAAACATAATATATTAAATTTTGTTTGAGTTTCAATTTCTTTCATGATACTACTCCATTTCTAATCCAACACTCCTTGCATATACACCCATCTTTGTCCTCCATCCTAATCAACTTGCATCTTCCCTTTATCTACAACCATATATAAACTAAGTAAGCATAAGTTTAGTAAGTAACGTTCCTATCTCACAACATAAAACATTTTGAAAAAATCATTACATAACATCATAATCATAATTATAGTAGTGCTCGAGGCATAAGTTTATATAGAACATATCTTTTCATTTAAACTTCTATATTAAAACATCATTTATTTTGTCTTTAAGGGCCTAAATGTTGCATCATAAACATAAACGTAGTTATACGAGAGGAGTGAGGTAACTAATCTTAAACCAAACATACAAGTCCACCTTGCAGGATAGTCCACCTAGCAGGACAAATATAAACATGGGGTGCGCAATGCTTATTTAAGTGATACATATATATAGATATACCTTTAACATACCTCATCATTAAAACATCTGTTAAACCTTATTGTTGCAACAAGAGTTTTCATGAGAAGACAATATGTAAAAACAAACTTAAAATTTATCATAAAACATATTCTCAAATCTTTTCATAAACTTTTATTATGTTATAGATAAGAACGTACTTATTGACTTGTTTGCTTACTAAACCTCAAATCGGGTGATGTTGCCACGGTTTTCGATGTGCTTGCCTTTTGGAGCATTCATATCAATCATTCATATAACACATAAAATTAATATTCATGTTCATGATGACATTTAATACCATATTATATCATCATATATCATTCATAACAAAACAAAGCATCTTTGAGTTACAAACATGTACTAAGAGTCAAGAAATATAAAGACAAAAAACTTGTCCTTTAATTAGTTGGAGAAATTTCCTTTAATTAGTTGGAGAAATTGATCTCAACTTATAAGCATGAAAAAGTGTCGATAACATAGCTAACATGTGTAAACATTACTCAAATTTTCCTCTCTTGAAAATATTAATTCAAAATACCTTTCCCCAATTTTTAAAACAATCAAGTAAATCTGCCAATCATAAAAATAATTGACCTTCAAGGATTCATAATCTTATATCTTTTAATTCATATTTAATTAGAGTACAAAAATTTGCAAGATTACAGTTAACACATTTATATAATGCTCAGATTTTTTTTTAGCCATAAAAATTCAATTTGTTGATTAAAATAAATCATATAATCTATACTATAAAATCTACCAGCAAAACCTGAGCAATAAGCAGTCCTAATTAAAAATTATGTATTAAATTATTTATTCTATAAAATAATTTCTAAAAATTATTACATATAATAAACACATAGAATCATAACATATTTGAAATTCAGCTTCAAATAAATTCATACTAATTCAAAACACATATTTGAATTTAGAGTTAATATTAATACCAGACATGCAAAACCATGAACACGTTTAATTCAAACATCTTTACAAAATCAAATATGCATGATATGCTTCGAAAATTTTTATGTGGCATGATTAACATATAAATAAAAGTTAGAAAAATAACAAATCATGCAAAACACATCTAAAAGTATGACTTATGATCTCATGAATTACATAGAGCAAATCAAGCAGACGTTTATAACCATTGAGTGCTTGGCAATCAACAAATTTTATCTTAAAACATAATAAAAATATGAAGCTAAAAATTTACAGATAATTAGTTACCCCTTAAAACAAGCTCTACAAAACACAAATGCAAATTTGCCAACAAATAAAATTTTGATGCCCAGTATTTGATTAAAAGCTTATAACCCTAAAAACATTTTGAACAAAAATTTATAAAAAATCTTAGACATTCATAAGATATATTTACATATCATATCCAAAAATTGTAGTAAAATAAAATCATTTGATTTCAATTATGAGTAACCTTATCGATTGACTGAAAACCCTAAAATTCTCATATCATATTCCAATAACAAACCCTTGTTTTCATGAAATTTCATGTTATCATATGAATGTAAATGATTTCAACCCTAAAATAATATTGTTATAATCAAAGTTATAAATAAATTAATTTATTTTTCATACAAACATACATGCATACACATATACAACATAAAAGAATAATTTTCTAACAAAGTTTGTTGTAAAAGCATATATATCAATCATAAAATTCAAAACCGTAAAAACCTTTAAACCATTCCTTAAATTCTTATGTTTTCTTCAACAAATACGAAGACTGGCCCATAAAATCTCCAAAAAGAATTTATTTTAATTTGGCTTGAAAGAATATAAGCGTAATGAATTCTTGGCTTTTAGGATTAGGGAGATGATGGAGGCTTATGAACATGAATTTGAGAGGGGCTAAGGGAGAGAAATTTCTCTAGCTGGAAATTAAGAGAATTAATACTTGGTGGCTTCAAGGTATATTTATAGGTTTATGAAAGAAAAGTAATTAGATAAGTGTAGAAAACCTTAATCATAATCTAAATAGGTTTCTCCCTTTTTTAGATGAGTGTAATCCTAATCTAATTAGGTTACTATTTTTTCCCATTTTTTCTTCTTCTCTTTTTCTTTCCCATGGTAAAATCTTTTTTTCTTCTTTTTGTTCCTTGCATTTACGTTTATATTAATATAATATAATATAATATAATATAAATAATGTAATATGATATAATTATAATACATAATTATTTACGTACAACAATAATATTTACTTCTATGACGAAAAAAATATTAATTTACATATTATTCTCTTGGGCACTTTATGTTATCGAGTTTCTTAACGCCATCACAAAAATGTTACACTTGTAATTATTATGACATCATAAATGTTATACAAATAAAAAAATATGCAATAAAATTTCGGTCATTGTCAAGAATATAACTCTAGGGCATATATAACTCTATAGCATTATAAAAATCATAAATTTAGAGCAAATTAAAATTCTAAAAAAAATAATACTTTATGCCTATCATCAGTTTTTTAACATGAACATCGATCTTTTGTGGTCGTCACCTGTGACATTACTAAACAAAAAGTTAATTTGCCTAATATAAATAATAAAAACACTTAAAATATCACATTCTAATGTTAAATTAATGCAAATATCCATAGGAGAGGAAGATAGGAGTTACATTAAATAGATCTAAAAAGAAAAATATAGGCTTAGTTTGGCAAGTTAGTTAGAGCTTTAAGTTCTAACTTACTAAAGTGTAAAGCTCTCATATGCTACAGTGAAAAGCAAAAGTTTACTATAGTTTAAAGCTCTCATATGCTACAGTATTTAAGTTCTAACTTAATTTCCAAACACTCACATATATTTAAAACAAAATGTAAAATCATGTCACCAATCCAATTTTCTTTGTTTTTATTTTTGGATCTATTGGTTTCTTTCACTATCTTATCTTTAATAAAACCATAACTTGTTACACCTTATTTGCGTTACATTTTGTCTAAAAAAATCTATTTGTTAACTAAGAGATCAAAATTATATATTTCATAAATTTTAGATAGTTAAAACTAAACAAGTGATTATCGATAGTCAAAATAAAACAAAATGCATATCTTTTAATCATGCAATTAACTTTTTTTTAAAAAAAAAATCTCTAAGTAAAATTTTTGTTGTATTCTGTTGAAGGTGGAAAATGATCAACTTAATAATGCTCATAAATCACCCATGGTTCCCACCATTATGAAGATAAAAATGAAAAAAAAGGATGAAAGTAAAGAGCAGACACATAGATTTATAGTGGTTTACTCTTTGATGAGCTATAGCTATTGTATTTTTTCTTATCAAGAGTTTGTATACAATACACTTTGATTTCGAGAAAATGAAAGAATAGGGAGTGCTTTTGATCCAGGGAGGGGAGAGTTTTTCTTTCACTTTTTTTTTTGTTCTTCTTTTTCTCTTCTCCATATCTCCCTTTTATAAGATGCTACAAAATGATTAGAATATTTTTATTAGGGCAAGAATCTCTATGTTTTGTGCTAGTCTTTACACGTGGTGTTTTTGCACATGCAGAGAGTGTCTCGAGTCTTATGCTAGTGGTCTAAATTTCAAGTGCACTGTCTCGATGTTGGTCTTGCCTATTCTTGTATGTTCCTTTTTGGAATTATGGTCACAATAACGGGAGAAGGATATGAAGCATTTCTAACCTCGACCTCACCCTTGAATGGTGAGGTCAATCGATCATCTTGACTTCCACTTTATTTGAGATTAATGGGCTGAGTTAGGCTTTTTGTTGATCTTGCCTTTGAGCCTTAGGCCGTTAAAATCCCCTACAACAATTGCCCCCTAAGCATGGAGTGACTTGGCAAGTTGTTTCACACTTTTGTAGTTGAGGATGTGGCAAGTCTCCTATTGTATGGGAGTTGGGGATGTGTCCCTTTGAATAGCTTACTAAAGAAGCTTTTAACCGGAGTCTTGATGGTGTCTAACATTTAGACTTCTCGTGCAGCCAAATAGTTGCATCTACTAGGACACAAGTCATATCCCTATAGGAGGCATCGTATTGTTTTAGAAAGCCTTTGGTTTAGGCCGTTGGATCAATGAGGAGTTTTCCCGCCTATGTTTTTAGTCATTGGATGGCAACCTTTGGCTGCCTTAATCTTTAACTGTTAGATCAAAGATTCACTTGCTTGATGGCTCTGATCTCTCCCTCGTGAGAATACTTAAGGGTTTTGAAACCTTTTTTGCCTCATTCGATCTAGATTTTGGAGGCCCTCTTCTTTTCTCCTAGAACTCTCTCAGACCTTTTTTTTCTTCAAATTCCTTCCTTTTTTTTTCTTCTTGTCTCTGAAGCAAGATTCTCTTCGCGAATCTACTGTAGCTCTGTCACCAATCTACCTGCTGCAACTTAAAGATCTCAAGCACCTAAACTTATTCGATAACCAATAAGTTTTTTGAACTCAAAATTTTTCTTTTAAGCTTCCCAAGTTCTTCCTTTTTTTAGCTTGTTTTTGAATTTATGGGTTTGTTCTTGCAAAACAGAGGTTAGATTTAAGGTAAAACACTAGGAAATAATGAAACATAACAATTTAGGCTATTTTGAGGCTTTGTTGCAATTTTCTAGAATTCTCAGATGACTGTGGTCGATTCTAGGTTTTTAGTGATAATTCGACTATCAAACTTATAGGCATTTTGCGTTGAATGTTTGGTTCATAGTCAATTATGGACCAAGCAGGTATATTTTAGTTGTTAGGTTGACCTTTCAATTTAGGATATTCATTTGACATTTCTTTCCTTTTTTATGAAATCATGTCTTCATCTAGTCGTCATCAAAAGGTCAAGTGTGCTTCTCGAGTTTGCTTGGATGTTGCCGAGATTGTCAAGACATCCCAGCTTGATGACGAGATTATCCCTAAGAATGATCC
This sequence comes from Artocarpus hirsutus, assembly GCA_946598075.1. Classification (NCBI taxonomy): domain Eukaryota; kingdom Viridiplantae; phylum Streptophyta; class Magnoliopsida; order Rosales; family Moraceae; genus Artocarpus; species Artocarpus hirsutus. The sequence continues at coordinate 55,627 of CAMOHE010049129.1, forward strand.
TATTTTTAGGGACATTGATGATTTTGGCGCTGTCCCTTCTATGGATAGTGTTGACGACTTAGTGGACAGTGTCCTTATTCCTCCCTCCATAGCAATTCTAAACCCAAGGTATCCTCGCCTGATGGCGGACCCTAAAGTCTAAGGCACATCATCAATCGGAATGGTTGTGCTATGCGATGAGCCAATGGCAACCTACACTAATGAGATTATCTCATAGAAGGCCAAGGAGACCACATCCCACTTTAGAGTCCATGATGTACATAGGACATTTGCTGAGGGTAAGGTTGATGGGAGCTACTTTGAGTTTGTGATGCTTGACGAACACCATCATGCAGATATTGCTCCACCTAGATGCCTCGCTGTCTACAATAGATGCATCATGGTCGACCAGACCTTCCATCTCCATCTTTTCATCAGTAAGCTCTGTTGTGAGTTTGAGATACGTAGCTATCACCTAACTTTTGGTACATCTTCTCGGGGATGTGCATCCTTTGGCATCTTCACTTCTATTCTCCCCCTTACCTGGATGAGTTTTTATATTGTTATTGCATCAGCCAATCTCTGTCCAAAGGCTATTTATTATGTAGGGACCTACAGTCGAGCCAAGGATAAGATTCTCCCAATCATTTTGGATCTCCCTTCTTCTAGTCATGACTGAAAGAAGATGTTTTTTATGCTAAAGGGGCTTCAACGCCCATCCCCTCCATGGGCAGTGTGGGTACAGCCCTAGGAAGTACGAAGTCGACAGCACATAGGATTGCCAATAAGCCTTTTATAACCCTATAACATCAAGATTTTTTAGGCTTCCATTGTCTTCCCTTTTAACTTTGAAATTTAGGATTCCATTAACTTTAGCCTTTTTTTTGGTAGAGCTTGTCAACTGTCCCATTTTTTCCCAAAAGAGACGAGAAAGAGTTAAGGGGGAGAGGCAAATTCCAAACCTCCTTATGGAGGAGAATAAAAAGAGGTCAGGGTTGATATTAACTCTTTTTTATCCTTCCTATGTCATCACCAATCAACCCCTTCTAGTGGGGGCCCTAAGGGTAGGTTATTTTTGGCTTTGTATTTATTTATTATGGTTGACTTATTGTTTGACAATATGTGGTTGACTTAACCTCATTGATATTTTCTTGTGCAGAGATGTTGAACCTTAAGCTTCATTTTAGGAAGTGCTGCCCTACCACAAAACCCCAATGGTTCAAAGAAGGATTCGAGTCATTGACCTTTTGACACCCTTCAATCCAAAAGGCAATAGGTTAACGATAACATGTCGTCACCCAGATAGCAAAAGGAAAAGGTAACGGTTAAGATCCCCGATCTTTGCTCTCCTCCCCCTAAAAAGAGCATTCCCCTCCTGCCCGACAATTGAGTTAGGGACATGAATTTCATCGTGGGCGACTTGTTCGACGCCTAGGTGGTGAACATGCTTGACCTTCCCCCTAGATTCAAGTTTGCCTTCTAGGCTATCTAGGAGTTCATTTTTGACATGGATTGGGAGGAAGTCAAGAAGTTTCATCTCTTGGAGCAGCATAGGGATCAAATCTGCAACTATGTTAAGGCAAGTATCTTCTAACTTTCCTTTAGCTACTTTACCTCTTGTTTACTTTTTTCTAATCTCGCCATTTGCATACGAGCTCTGATGGTGGCTCTTTTCTCCTATGGGGAGATCGAGAAGCTGGTCAATGACTCAGTTAGCATTTGCAAGGAGAAAGAAGCATTAAGAGCTCTCCTTGACGAGGAGAAATGGGCACCCAACAATGCCAAGAATAAGGAGAGTAAGGCCTAGCTTCTTTTCCTCAAGGAATAGGAGGACTTGAAGAAACTTGTCAAGACAATTATCAAGCTCTTTACAAAGATTGAGGGCTAAAGGAGCAGATGCATTGGGCTCGACCATGAGGCCAACAAGAAGAAGATTCTAGAACTATTGACCTGATGTGGCGAAAGATGCGGTTGAAAAGTTCCAGGCGTCAGAAGAGTACCATGAAATCCAAAGGGCCATCCTTTAGTCAGCGGGCGAGCAGTTCATTGAAAAATCCACGTTGCTCATCCCAGCTTGGATTTGTCCTTCCTATATACTTTTGATGCCTTGACTTCAGTAATAACTCAATTGCTGTGGAGAAGGAGACCTCAACAATGGAGAAAGGAGCTTCAAGGGCTAAGGAATAAACTTCTTTTACTTTTTTCGTAATCTTTTGTAATGACTTTGGTAATCTCTCCTTTCATCAATACAATCAATATTCTGCAATCTTCTTTCTATTTTGTCTTTATTTGTCATGTTGACATAATAGGCCAGTTAACGTTAATAAACTTGATAACATAAACAATATACCAAGGCTTTTACCTTGTGTAAATATCCACAGGCTTTGCCTTTAATCAACTTGGGTAACTTAAGAACTATACTAAGGCTTTTACCTTGTGTAAAGATCCACAGGCTATGCCTTTAATCTACTTGGTAACTCAAGTGATATACTAAGGCTTTTACCTTGTGCAAAAATCCATGGGCTTTGCCTTATGTAAAGGTCTACATTAGATCCACTTTTTTTCCTTGATAGTTGAAGGGATTTGTTCGTAGAGGTAGACCTTAGGGCGTAGCGCTTGGCCATTTATGGCTAAGGCTTTTGCCTTGTGCAACCCTATTAAGTGTAAAGCTTTTAGGACCTTTTCCCTTAGAGAATAGAGCATTAAGCATAGAGCTTTTAGGGCCTTTTGCCTCAGAGCATGAGGTTTTGAAGCCATCTTGGCTCTTTTGCACCCCATGTCAATTTAGAACAACTTTAGTGTTTGACATTTAAATAATTAGACATGAAGATTTTCGTAGCTCGGAAACAACTCATGCAGAGTTTTCTTTTAGATTAACAACTAACATGGTAGTTATATTACTAGTAATAGGGTCGTAGATGCTTAGCATTCTATGGATGCTTGACACCCAACATTGCTTCCAGCATATAAGTCCCTAGTCTTATGACGTCTTGGGCTCTATAAGGCTTTTTCCAATTTGGGCGTAAACTTCTAACGTTCCTTGGTTTTGTGTTAGAAGTTATCCTTCTTAAAACCAAGTCTCTTTTGGCATATCTTCTTTCTTTGACCTTTCTATTGTAATATCTCAGCGTTCTTTGTTGATAAATGGTGAGGCGCATTCGCAAGTCGATCCATTGTTCTTTTAACAAGTCAAGCTTGGCGTCCATGAGTCTGGGGTTGGTTGGGGTAATCATTTCTAGCAGCAGGAGTAGTTCAGCACCATAAGTGAGAGAGAAAGGAGTCTCGCCTGTAGTAGTTCTACTCGTACTTCTATAAGCCCATAATACCTAGGGCAGGCAGCTCTTCTACCCATTGCCCCTTGTGGTCATGCAGGCATTCTTTTAGCATGTGTATGATGATTTTGTTAACGGCTTGAACTTATCCATTTGTCTATGGATAAACAATGGCCAAAAAGTTCTTATAGATACCAAGGTCTTCATAGAATTTCCTTGTCTTGGCATTGTCAAATTGCTTGCCATTGTAAGAGACGAGTGAATGGGGAATACCAAAGCAACTAACAATATAAGACCAAATAAAACTTGTGCTTTTTGTCTTAGTGATTGTGGTGATTGCTTTGGCCTCCATCCATTTTGTGTAATAGTCAACAATGACTATTGCTAACTGAAGTCCCCTGGGCACAATAGCAAATGGATCGATTAAATAGCCAAGGGCCTAAGATCGATGTTAGGGTGAGATCTTGACACGTTGGCACAGCATTGGCATATGTCACATTTTTGGGCATACTCATGGGCGTCCTCTTTTAGGGTAGGCTAGTAGTATCCCTGTCTTAGTGTTTTGTGAGCCAATGACTATCTTCCTAAATGATTCCTACATAGGCTTTCATATATCTTTGCAAGTAATTTTCGTCCTTATTAAGGCAGTAGAGAAGAGGAATGGAATTACCCTGATGATAGAGCATGTTGTCAAGCAGCAAATAGCATGCCGACCCATAACAAGTCCTTTTGACCTCTAAAGGATCAAGGGGTAGCTCTCTATTCAGGAGGTACAAGATTATAAGAGTAATCTAATTCTCCCTTTGGTCTATCACCATTGCACCCTTGGCCTCTTCCTGTTGGACGGTGGGAAGTTCTAGAATTTTATTGGGATGACTATTAATAGCTTAGAATCTTCGGATGTGGCCGGGCGAGCTAATACATCCGCATTGCTTTTTTCAGTACATGGTATCCACTTGATTTCCAAGGATTGGAACTTGAAAAGTTCTTCCTTGACCTTTCATAGGTATTTGAGCATCATCCCATTTTTTGCCTTGTATTCATCTGAGATATGGTTCACAACGATCTGAGAATCACTGTAAATCCTCAGGTGATCAGCCTTCAGATGGCGGGGGAACCTTAATCCCTTGAGCAATGCTTCATATTCAACCTCATTATTTGAGGCATTAAATTTGAACCTTACGGCTGCTATGATCTTATGGCGGTTAGGGCTTACCAACATAACCCCTATGCATATGCCATGCTCATTTGAGGAACCGTCAATGTATAACTTTAGTATTACTATAAATATTTTTAAAACCTGTACTTTTCTACGATTATTCTAAAAAAAGTTCTATTTACTATATTTGTTTTTGTTTTACTAAACTAAGCAAGCAGGAGAGTATCTACATCTATACTATTTATAAATGTATGAATGTACTTTTACACATGATGTTAACACGTGGCATGGGGTTTCTTTTCTTTTCTTTTTTTTTTCCTTTTGCCTATTTACTTATTTATTTATTTATTTATTCATCTTTTACTTTTTGTTTCAGTATTTTTTGTTTTCTTTCTTCTTATTAAATATTCAAACAAAAATAGAATATTGATGCAAAAAGTAAAAGAAAATGTGAAGAGTGTATATGCAATGCATGTGTTTCTCACCATCCGTACATCAATATTGCATATTTTTCTCTTAATTTTTTATTTATCCATTATTAAATACTAATAGGCCTATAATGAAATTTTCATAAACCCTAAATTTTTTGAGTCAGCCCTGCCTATATGCAACCAATTTATAAATTTTTCAATAAAGCCAATGGAGTTTGTGATGTCTACTTTTGTATGTAATTATCTTCTTCTTTTTGATTTTGTTGTTAGTTACCATTTTTATACTATCTATAAAAGTGTGGGCATGTATTTACACTTGATGTTGACATGTGGCACGAGTTTTTTTTTCTTTTGCCTATTTATTTATTCATTTTTTACTTTTTGCCTCAATATTTTTTTTGGTTTTCTTTTTTTTTCATTTGTATGTATAGTTATTCATTTTTCTTATTTTTGTGTTTTCAATGATTAGCAACTTTTTTATTTTAAATATTCTTCACTTAACTTTTTTTTTACTAAACCAAATGATGAGGAACATAATAAAATTAAATAAATTTTACAATATATATTTTATTTTTGTATCCAGAAAATGCAAAGAATGCAGAAGCAAAGCGTGTGTTTCTCATAGTTGTGCATAAATATTGCATATTTTTCTCTTATTTTTGTGGGGACAATAAGGAAAATAGACCAAATTGTTTGAGAAATAAAATTAATAGGCCAAAATTTAAGAATTCTTAATTAATAGGTCATTTGATTTTAATTCACATTTGCCAAACAAACAAAATGACTAAAATAACCCAAATTAAAAAACCTTTAATTCCCCTTTTCTGTCCCCCTCTTTCTTTCTTTGTCTCTTCCACCTCACCTTGCTCTCCCCTCACTCTCTCTCTCCACTATCTCTCTCCTTTCACTCTCTCTCATGAAAACAAACAATCAAAGATCACCGCCAGCCATGGCTTCTAATCTTAGTACTTGGTAGTGAGCCACCATTGTGCTGATCACATAAAGCCCAAGAAGTCAATCCCATAATGTTGAAACATTGTTTGAAGCAGCAATTTTGAAGATAAATAAATCAAAATCAAAATTTAAAATTTGAGAAATAAGTGTAAATCTAAGTGTAAATAATTCAAAGCTTAAACTCTGAAGCATTGTTTTTTCTTGAATATTTTATTTGAATCTTGTTATTTTCAAAATATTGTAAATGAATATTTTTATTTTAAATTCATTAAATTTTCAGTCTCACAGAGGATTGCCATTTGTTGTCTTCCTCCTCGGTGGTCGACAATGTTGATTCGCAAAGAAGCAAGGCTCGTGACTATGCCGGTTTGGGAAATAATCTCAATGGTAGCATCAAAGAAAGGGCAGTGGAGAGAGAAAGAGGGAAGAAGATAGAGAAAAGGGCAGAGTTATGAGAGAAATAGAGGGTAAAAATGTAAAATAAATCCATAATTGGCCTATTATTTAACAATGCTTATAAATATACAGTTAATTTTAAATGTTTCTAAATCTAGTGCATTTGTTCTAATTTCTCTTTTAATGTTTATATGCTATTTAATACTAATAGGCCTATAATAAAATTTTCAGAGGCCTTAGTTTTCTTGAGTCGGCCCTATCTATGTGCAACTAGTTTATAAAGTTTTCAAAAACGCCAGTGGAGTTTGTGATGTTTGCTTTTTTGTGTAATTATCGTGTTCTTTTCGACTTTGATGTTATTTATCAATTTTACATGCCAATGCCCAAATAAGGAAAAGAAAAGTACCTTGAAAATGTGTGTGTGGGTTTTTTTTTTTTGCTATGAATACCCAGAAAGTTAAGATTATAAAAGAAAGTTAAAGCTTGAGAAGATAAACTGATGAAAATTATGAATTGGGAGGGAAGGATTTTATGGTAGGGTAGAAAGGAAATCCAACGTGTAGTGTGCAGTCTTGACCTGTTATATTGTTGGGAGAATAAGGGAGTAATAAATATTCCATTTACTTGATTCTTGACCTTTTTTAAGCTACCCATTTTTATGATTTGAACCTAAAACTTCCAACCTTATCTTTACCAACTAAACTAACACTAACTGACATTTACTTCAAATATTTTAAAACATGTTATTTAAAATTTTTAAATTTGAAAAAAAATCATTTACTACAATCTTGATGAAATTATCACAAAATTAAAAAGTACATGAGTGTTGTGGAATTCAATGAAAATTTTTTGGTCCATAATTGTATAATATTGATACAGTATCTCCTCCCTTTAAAATGAAAAATATCCTTTTGACTCTTTCAGACAGAATCTAATACAAAATGACATGTAAGGGTTTTAAAACTTGATAATTACTAATAATAAGTTCGAAATAATAAAAAAATGGTTTTAAATGTAACGCCCCTTGATTGGCACTACATAAAACGTTGTTTTTATCATTAAACTTGAGAATTACTAATAAGAACTTTGAAACAATCAATAACACTCAAAGAAATATCCTAGGACATACATCCATTTTTTTTTAAAAGTACTTATTGGATTTGTTTCTCTCACCTCAGTTAGCAAAATCGAACACCTATGGCATTCCGCTAATTGACCACTTGCAGAAAACTTAGTTTACAAAAGTAAATATTTAACAAATACAAACTCACACATACAATACAAGCATTCTTAACTTCTAATTAAACCACTAATTGAGACTAATTACAAAGAATTGAACTATATAGCGTATTCTTTAATAAATAACCTAAGAAACTAAAAATCTAAAATACAAATTACATTCAATAAAACATAAGTTCAAAAGAACATATCATAAATAGAATTGACTGTCAAACAAATAAAAATGCATAACATAATATATTAAATTTTGGTTGAGTTTAAATTCCTTTTATAACACGACTTTGTTTTTAATTCCTTGCATACACACCTGCCCTTGTCCTCCATCATAGTTAATCTACATCTTATCCTTATCTTTAACATGATATAAACTAAGTAAGCATAAGTTTAATAAGTACACATTCCTATCTCGTAGCATAAAATATTTGATAAAAATCATTACATAACATTGTAATCATAATCATTGTAGTGCACGAGACATAGGCCTATATAGAACATATCTTTTCATCTAAACTTCCATATTAAAAAAATAATTCATTTTATTTTTAGGGACCCAAGCATTGCACCATAAACATAAACATAGTTGTATGTGAGGATTGAGGTAGCTAATCTCAAACTAAACATGCAAGTCCACCTTGCGGGACAATCCACTTAGTGGGACAAACACAAACATGGAGTGTACAATGCTTAATTAAGTAACACATATATATAGATATACCTTTAACATACTTCGTCGTTAAAATATCTGTTAAACTTTCTTGTTACAACAAGAGTTTTCATGAGAAAACAATATGTAAAAACAAACTTAAAATTTATCATAAAACATATTCTCAAAACTTTTCTGTAAACTTTTATAATGTTGCAAGTGAGAATGTATTTACTTGACTTGTTTGCTTACTAAACCTTAAATCAGGTGACATTGTTGCAATTCTTGGTATGCTCGTCTTTTGGAGTGTTCATGTTAATCATTCATATATTACATAAAATTAATATTCATGTTAATGATATCATTTAATACCATATTACATCATCATACGTCGTACATCATTCTCAATGAAACAAAGCATCTTTAAGTCACAAACATGCACTTAGAGTCAAAAAATAAAGACAGAAAAATTGACCTTTAATCAGTTAGAGAAATTAATCTCAACTTATAGGCATAAATAAAGTTTAAGAATTATTCCATGACATGGCTAACATGCATAGACATTGCTCAAATTTTCCTTTCTTGAAAATATTAATCCAAAATACCTTTTTTCAATTTTCAAAATATTCAAGTCAATTGACAAATAAAAACTAACTGACCTTCAAGGATTCATAACCTTATATCTTTCAATTTAATTTCAATTGGAGTATAAAATTTTCAAGAATAAAGTTAACACATATATATAACATTTAGATTTTCATGAAATTTCATGATATCATATGAACATAAATGCTTTCAACCCTAAAATAACATTGTTATAATCAAAGTAATAAACAAAATAATTTATTTTTCATACAAACATATATGCATACACATTTACAACATAAAAGAATAATTTTCTAACAAAGTTTGACACAAAACTATGTATATCAATCATAAAATTCAAAACCATGAAAACCTTTAATCCATACCTTAAATTCTTATGTTTTCTTTAACAAATACGAAGACTTGCACACAAAATATCTAAGAAGAATTCCTTTTACTTTGGCTTGAAAGAAAATAAGAGTAATAAATTCTTAGCTTTGAGGATTAGAAAGATGATTGAGGCTTATGAACATGAATTTGAGAGGGGATAAGGGAGATAATTTTCTTTGGCTGGAAATTAAAAGAATGAAGACTCTGGTGGCTTAATGGTATATTTATAGGTTTATAATAGAGACGAGATTAAATGAGTGTAGAAAACCTTGATCCTCATCTAATTAAGTTTCCTCTTGTTTTTTTAGATAAGTGTAATCCTAATGCTATAAGGTTTCCTTTTTTCTGTCCCTTTTTTCTTTTTCTTTTTTCTTCTCCAATGGTAAAAAATCTTTTTTCCCTTCATTTTTCTTTCCTACATTTACGTTTATGTTAATATAATATAATATAATATGAACATATTGTAATAAAATATAATATAAACGTATAAACGGTTATATAAAATATAATATAAACGTATAAACGGTTATATATAATATAATATAATATATTATAATATAAATAATGTATTATAATATAATTATAATACAAAATTATTTATACGCAACATTAATATTTACTCCAATGACCCCAAAAAAATATTAATATACACATTATTCTTTTGGACGCTTTATATTATTGAGTTTCTTAACATTATCATAAAAATGTTACACATGTAATTATCATGACATTATAAATGTTATAAAAATAAGAAAATATGCAATAAAATTTATGTCATTGTCAATAATATAATTCTGGGGTATATAACTCTACAACATTATAAAGATTATAAATTTAGAGCAAATTAAAATTCTAAAAAAAATATTACTTTATGCTTATCATCATTTTTTTATATGAACATTTCAAGCATATTGATTCCTCGTGGCTGTTACTTGTGATATTTCTAAACAAAAAGTTAATTTACCTAACATAAATAATAATTGTATTTAAAATATCACTTTCTAATATTAAATTATCACAAATATCTAGAGGAGAAAATGACAGGTGTTACGACTCTCCCACTTCTAAAAGTTTCATCCTCGAAACTTAAAATAATTATGGATAGTAGGCTTCACATATCCTCATTCTCTTTGTGATTATGCTAAAAGACTTTAACTAATGTGATTTCCTTATTCTTCAAAGTCTTGGTCTTAATCTCATATCTATTTTCCATGTAGCTTCTTTAATCTTTTGATTTCTTAATAACTCTTTGACTCGAGAAATGTCTTTGTTCCCTAATATCTTGCTTTTTAACCAAAGGCATAATCGGCTTATTCTTGTAAATTATATTCCCTCAAACTTCTTATTCTTTCTTTTTGGGCAAAATGACATGGACCCGGTATGTACTTCCTTAGCATATAAACATGAAAAACATTGTGTAAAAATTTAGGGTCTTACATCCTTCACTTCTTCTAAGGGTTTCGTCCTTGAAATATATATAGTAATGAATATGCAAAAAAATTTTGTAATCCTTTTTTTTTAATAGCCTTTCTTTTCACATAAAAATTTCTTCAAAAATAATGTCCAATTAAAGTCATCATACGTCCAACTAACAATATCATATGCAACATTTGAATTCTATTATTGCTTCTCTATCTATCATCCTTTATAGAAGTATAATCTAAGTACAACATTAATTCTCTCTCTTTTCTTTATATCTCACATTTCATGTATGTAAACTTTTCTTTAATCATATGCTAAAAGAGAATTGTGCTCAAGGAACTCTTTACTCCAAAAACATACAAATGATTCTAAAATATTCAGATTTAACTTCAAGATATAGAAAAACATCATGCGCTTTATAAATCTACTAGTACATCCCCTCATTCATGAAATAACCAATCTTGTTTATAATAGTGATGATATACCATACTTGAAGCTTGACTTTTTTTTTTCTACAATTTTCACAACAGACAATTAAACATTGCTTTTGAAATATCATGTATCACCATAAAAATTTTAGGCTTACTCTATCACCTCGTTCCATAATTTTCTCAACCAATATCCTTTAAAAGAAAATAATAATCTCATATTTAATCTCTAGTCTTCTACATTAATAATTCTAGAATACTTCATTGAAGTCTCTACTAATTCAAACATCATCCATAAAAAAAAATTACTGTGTGTGATCTCTATCATATCATGTTATGTACCATTTAATTTGCTAAAATATTATCATAAATAATTTTCTCCCCAAATTAATCCTCACTAAGCCTCAAACGTTCATATAGCCAATCCTGTTGGTAACATGCACATTTGCAAATTATCCTTCACCTAAAAAATTTTACTATAGAGATCTCACATGTGACCTTACAAAATCCTTTTATTAACCATATATAATTATCAAACTTGATTACTAAAAATACATTACTATCAGTACACTTCTCTTGAGCTACATATCATTCATCTACTTCTCCATGAACTTTTTCTCCAAAGAAAATAATATAATCACATAATTAACTTCTTGTCATCAAACTTCTTGGTTATCAACTTTTCCATTATACATGTATAAGGAGGTAGAGATCGCTTCTTGCGGCGAGCAATAAAAGTTTGGGTCTCATGGACTCCTAAGCAGTCTAGTTATAATCATAACAAATCTATTCTAGGATAACATACTAAAAGAGAAGAATCTTACAATTACTTGGAGGACTTGAAACTGATGTGTGACGATGTATATTGGAAATGAAAACTGCTTTGATACTATTATTCTAACGCCTTCCTAACGGGTGCCACAAGAAACGTTGCGTTTACCGATAAACTTGATAATTACTAATAAGAAGTTTGAAACAATTAACAACACTTAGAGAAATGTCCTAAAAAATACATCCATTGTTTTTAAAAAACTACTTACCAGATTGCTTATCTTACCTTGGTTAGCTCGATAGAACAACTAAGGCATTCGGCTAACCGGCTACTAGTAGAAAGCGTAAATTTCAAAAATAAATATTTGACAAAAACAAACTCACACATATAATGTAGGCACTCTTAACTTCTAATCAAATAACTAATTATGAAGAAATAAACTATATAGCATATTCTTTAATAAATAACCCTAGAAATTGAAAATCTAAAACACAAATTATATTTAATAAAACATAAGTTCAAAAGAACATATCACAAATAGAATCGAGTCTCAAACAAATAAAAATGTAGAACATAATATATTAAATTTGTTTGAGTTTCAATTCCTTTCATGATATGACTCCATTTCTAATCCAACACTCCTTGCATATACACCCATCTTTGTCCTCCATCCTAATCAACTTGCATCTTACCTTTATCTACAACCAGATATAAACTAAATAAGCATAAGTTTAGTAAGTAACGTTCCTATCTCACAACATAAAACATTTTAAAAAATTCATTACATAACGTCGTAGTCGTAATCATATTAGTGCCTGCGGCATAGGTATATATAGAACATATCTTTTCATTTAAACTTCTATATTAAAACATCATTCATTTTATCGTTAGGGGCCTAAGTGTTGCGTCATAAACATAAACATAGTTGTACGAGAGGAGTGAGGTAGCTAATCCTAAACCAAACATACAAGTCCACCTTGCAGGACAGTCCACCTAGTAGGACAAACATAAACATGGTGTGTGCAATGCTTATTTAAGTGATATATATATATATATATAGATATACCTTCAATATACCTTATCATTAAAACATCCGTTAAATCTTCTTATTGCAACTAGAGTTTTCATGAGAAGACAATATGTAAAAACAAACTTAAAATTATCATAAAATATATTCTCAAAACTTTTCATAAACTTTTATTATTACAGATAAGAACGTACTTACTTGACTTGTTTGCTCACTAAACCTTAAATCGGGTGACGTTGCCATGGTTTTTGGTGTGCTTGCCTTTTGGAGCGTTCATATCAATCATTCATATAACACATAAAATTAATATTTATGTTCGTGATAACATCTAATACCATATTATATCATCATATATGATTCATAACAAAACAAAGCATCTTTGAGTTACAAACATGTACTAAGAGTCAAGAAATATAAAGACAAAAAACTTGTCCTTTAATCAGTTAGAGAAATTGATCTCAACTTATAAGCATGAATAAAGTGTAAGAATTATTCCATAACATAGCTAACATGTATAAACATTACTCAAATTTTCCTCTCTTGAAAATATTAATTTAAAATACCTTTTCCCAATTTTTAAAACAATCAAGTAAATCTGCCAATCTTAAAAATAATTAACCTTCAAGGATTCATAATCTTATATCTTTTAATTCATATTTAATTAGAGTGCAAAAGTTTGTAGGATTACAATTAACACATATATATAATGCTTAGATTTTTTTTAGCCATAAAAATTCAATTCGTTAATTAAAATAAATCATATAATCTATATTATAAATCTGCAAGCAAAACCTGAGCGATAAGCAGTCTTAATTAAAAATTATGTATTAAATTATTTATGTTATAAAATAATTTATAAAAATTATTATGTATAATAGACACATAGAATCATAACATATTCAAAATTCAGCTTCAAATAAATTCGTACTAATTCAAAACATATGTTTGAATTTAGAGTTAATATTAACACTAGACATGCTAAACCATGAACACGTTTAATTCAAACATCTTTACAAAATCAAATATGCATGATATGCTTTGAAAATTATTATGTGGCATGATTAACATATAAATAAAAGTTAAAAAAAAATCATGCAAAACACATTTAAAGGTATGACTTTTCATCTTATGAATTACATAGAGCAAGTCAAGCAGATGTTTATAACCGTTGAGTACTTGGCAATCAACAAATTTTATCTTAAAACATAATAAAGATATGAAGCTAAAATTTTACAGATATTTAATTACCCCATAAAACGGGCTCTACAAAACACAAATGCAAATTTGCCAACAAATAAAATTTCATGCACAGTATTTGATTGAAAGTTTATAACCCTAAAAATATTTTGAACAAAAATTTATAAAAAATCTTAGACATTCATAAGATATATATCCACATCATATCCAAAAATCATAGTAAAATAAAATCATTTGATTCCAAAACATTACCAGCAACCTTATCGACTGACCGAAAACCCTAAAATTCTCATATCACGTTCCAATAACAAAACCTTCTTTTCATGAAATTTCATGTTATCATATGAATGTAAATGATTTCAACCCTAAAATAATATTGTTATAATCAAAGTAATAAATAAAATAATCTATTTTTCATACAAACATACATGCACACACATATACAACATAAAAGAACAATTTTCTAACAAAGTTTGTCACAAAACCATATATATGAATCATAAAATTCAAAACCATAAAAACCTTTAAACCATACCTTAAATTATTATGTTTTCTTCAACAAATACGAAGACTTGCACATAAAATCTCCAAAAAAAAATTCTTTTAATTTGACAAGAAAGAAAATAAGCGTAATGAATTATTGGCTTTAAAGATTAGGGAGATGATAGAGGCTTATGAAATTTAATTTGAGAGGGGGTAAGGGATAGAAATTTCTTTGGCTGGAAATTAAGATAATTAATACTTAGTGGCTTAAAGGTATATTTATAAGTTTATGAAAGAGAAGTGGTTAGATAAGTGTAGAAAACCTTAATCATAATCCAATTAAGTTTCCCTTTTTTTAGATTAGTGTAATCCTAATCTAATTAGGTTTCCCCCTTTTCTTTAGATGAGTGTAATCCTAATCTAATTAGGTTACTATTTTTTCCCATTTTTTTCTTTTTCTTTTTTTCTTTTCCTATAGTAAAATCTTTTTTTCTTCTTTTTGTTCCCTGCATTTACATTTATATTAATATAATATAATATAAATAATGTAATATGATATAATTATAAGACATAATTATTTTTGTACAACAATAATATTAACTTTAATGACAAAAAAAATATTAATTTACATATTATTCTCTTGGACACTTTATATTATCGAGTTTCTTAATGCCATCACAAAAATGCTACACTTGTAATTATTATGACATCATAAATGTTATACAAATAAAAAAATATGCAATAAAATTTATGTCATTGTCAAGAATATAACTCTACAACATTATAAAAATCATAAATTTAGAGCAAATTAAAATTCTAAAAAAAACAATACTTTATGCTTATCATCATTTTTTTGACATGAACATTGATCCCTTGTGGTTGTCACCTGTGACATTACTAAACGGAAAGTTAATTTGCCTAACATAAATAATAAAAACACTTAAAATATCACATTCTAATGTTAAATTAATGCAAATATCCATAGGAGAGGATGACAAGCATTACATTAAAAAGATCTAAAAAGAAAAATATAGGCTTAGTTTGGCAAGTTAGTTAGAACTTTAAGTTCCAACTTACTAAAGTGTAAAGCTCTCATATGCTACAGTGTTTAAGTTTCAACTTTAAGTTCTAACTTAATTTCTAAACGCTCTCATATATTTAAAACAAAATGTAAAATCGTGTCACCAATCCTGTTTTCTTTGTTTTTATTTTTGGATCTATTTGTTTCTTTCACTATCTTATCTTTAATAAAACCCTAACTTGTTACACCTTATTTGCATTACATTTCGTCTAAAAAAATCTATTTGTTAACTAAGAGATCAACATTATATATTTCATAAATTTTAGATAGTTAAAACTAAAAAAGTGAATGTCGATAGTCAAAATAAAACAAAATGCATATCCTTTAATCATACAATTAACTTTTTTTAAAAAAAATCTCTAAGTAAAATTTTTGTTGTATTCTATTGATGGGGGAAAATGATCAACTTAATAATGCTCACAAATCGCCCATGGTTCCCACCATTATGAAGATAAAAATGAAAAAAAGGATGAAAGTAAGGAGCAAGCACACGGATTTATAGTGGTTCACTTTTTAATGAGCTATGGCTATTGTATTTTTTCTTATCAAGAGTTTGTATACAATACACTCTGATTTCCAGAAAATGAAAGAATAGGGAGTGCTTTTTGATGCAACGAGGGGAGAGTTTTTCTTTCATTTTTTTTTCATTCTTCTTTTTCTCTTCTTCGTATCTCCCTTTTATAAGATGATACAAAATGATTAGAATATTTTTATTAGGGCAAGAATCTCTATGTTTTGTGCTAGTCTTTATGCGTGGTGTTTTTGCACATGCAGAAAGTGTCGCAAGTCTTATGCTAGTGGTCTAAATTTCAAGTGCACTGTCTCAATGTTGGTCTTGCCTATTCTTGTATGTTCCTTTTTGGAATTATGGTCACAATAACGGGAGAAGGATATGAAGCATTTCTAACCTCGACCTCACCCTTGAACGGTGAGGTCAATCGATCATCTTGACTTCCACTTTATTTGAGATTAATGGGCTGAGTTGGGCTTTTTGTTGATCTCGCCTTTGAGCCTTAGGCCATTAAAATCCCCTACAACAATTGCCCCCTAAGCATGGAGTGACTTGGCAAGTTGCTTCACACTTTTGTAGTTGAGGATGTGGCAAGTCTCCTATTGTATGGGAGTTGGGGACGTGTCCCTTTGAATAGCTTACTGAAGAAGCTTTTGACTAGAGTCTTGATGGTGTCTGACATTGAGACTTCTCGAATAGCCAAATAGTTGTGCCTACTAGGCCACATGTCATATCCATATAGGAGGCACCGTATTGTTTTAGAAAGACTTTGGTTTGGGCCGTTGGATCATCGAGGAGATTTCCTGCCTTAGTTTTTAGTCATTGGATGGCAACCTTTGGCTGCCTTAATCTTTAACCATTAGATCAAAGATTCCCTTGCTTGATGACTTTGATCTCTCCCTCATGTGAGTACTTATTGGAAACCTTTTTTGCCTCATTCGATCTAGATTTTAGAGGCCCTCTTCTTCTCTCCCAAAACTCTCTCAGACCTTTTTTTTCTTCAAACTTCCTTCTCTTTTTCTTCTTCTTATCTCTGAAGCTAGATTTTCTTCTTGAATCTACTGTAGCTCTCTCACGAATCTAGCTACTACAACTTAAAGGTCTCAAGCATCTAAATTCATTTGATAACCAGTAAGTTTTTTGAACTCAAAACTTTTCTTTTAAGCTTCCTAAGTTCTTCCTTTTTTTGGCATGTTTTTGAATTTCTGGAATTGTTCTTATACAACAGATGTTAGATTTAAGGTAAAACACTAGGAAATAATGAAACATACCAATTTAGTCTATTTTGAGGCTTTGTT
The DNA here is from genome assembly GCA_946598075.1 of Artocarpus hirsutus. Lineage (NCBI taxonomy): Eukaryota > Viridiplantae > Streptophyta > Magnoliopsida > Rosales > Moraceae > Artocarpus > Artocarpus hirsutus. Next base: position 72,894 of record CAMOHE010049129.1, read on the forward strand.
GTAGTTTTCTAGAATTCTCAAATGACTGTGGTTGATTCTAGGTTTTCAATGATAATTCGACTGTCAAACTCATAGGCATTTTGTGTCGAATGTTTGGTTCATAGTCGATTATGGACCAAGCAGGTATATTTTAGTTGTTAGGTTGACCTCTCAATTTAGGATATTCATTTGACATTTCTTTCCCCTTTTATGAAATCATGTCTTCATCTAGTCGTCATCGAAAGGTCAAGTGTTCTCCCCGAGTTTGCTTGGATGTCAAGATTGTCAAGACATCCCAGCTTCATGATGAGATTATCCTTGAGAATGATCCCACTTTTAGGGACATCGATGATTTTGGCACTGACCCTTCTATGGATAGTGTCGATGACTTGGTGGACAGTGTCCTCATTCCTCTCTCCATAGCAATTCTAAACCTAAGGTGTCCTCGCCTGATGGCAGACCCTAAAGTCTAAGGCTCGTCATCAATTAGAATGGCTGTGCTATGCGATGAGCCATTGTCAGCCTACATTAATGACATTATCTCACAAAAGGCCAAGGAGACCACATCCCACTTTAGAGCCCACAATGTACATAGGGCATTTGCTGAGGGTAAGGTTGATGGGAGCTACTTTGAGTTCGTGATGCTCGACAAACGCCACCGTGCTGATGCTGCTCCACCTAGATGCCTCGCTATTTACAATAGATGCATCATAGTCGATCAGCCTTCCATCTCCATCCTTTCATCACTAAGCTTTGTTGCGAGTTCGAGATACGCAGCTATCGCCTAACTTCTGGTACATCTTCTCGTGGATGTTGATCCTTTGGCATCTTCACTTCTATTCTCCCCTTTGCCTGGATGAGTTTTTATATTGTTATTGCATCAGCCAATCTCTGTCCAAAGGCTATTTATTATGTAGGGACCTACAGTCGAGCCAAGGATAAGATTCTCCCAATCATTTTGGATCTCCCTTCTTCCAATCATGAGTAAAAGAAGATGTTTTTTATGCTAAAGGGGGACTTCAATGCCCATCCCCTCCATGGGAAATGTGGGTATAGCCCTAGGAAGTATGAAGTTGACACCGCATGGAGGATTGCCAATAAGCCTTTTATAACCCTATAACATCAAGATTTTTTAGGCTTCCATTGTCTTCCCTTTTGACTTTGAAATTTACGATTCCGTTAACTTTAGCCTTTTTTTTTTTGTAGAGCTTGTCAACGGTCCCAGTTTTTTCCAAAAGAGATGAGAAAGAGTTAAGAGGGAGAGGTAAATTCCAAACCTCCTTATGGAGGAGAAAAAAAAGAGGTTGGGGTTGATATTAACTCTTTTTGATCCTTCCTATGTCATCACCAATCAACCCCTTCTAGTGGGGGCCCTGAAGGTAGGTTATTTTTGGCATTGTATTTATTTATTGTGGTCGACTTATTGTTTGACAATATGCGGACGACTTAACCTCATTGATATTTTCTTGTGTAGAGATGTTGAACCTCAAGCTTTATGTTGGGAAGTGTTGCCCTATCGAAGAATCCCAATGGTTTAAAGAAGGATTCAAGTTGTCGACCTTTCAACGCCCTTCAATCCAAAAGGCAATAGGTCGATGATAACATGTCGTACCCAGACACCAAAAGGAAAAGGTAACGGTTAAGATCCCCCATCTCCCTCTCCTCCCCCTAAAAAAGATGTTCCCCTCCTACCCGACTGTTGAGTTAGGGACATGAATTTCATTGTAGGTGACTTGTTTGATACCTAGGTGGGGAACATGCTTGACCTTCCCTCTAGATTCAAGCTCGCCTTCTAGGCTATCTAGGAGTTCATTTTTGACAAGGACTGGGAGGCAATCGAGAAGTCTCCTCTCTTGGAGTAGCATAGGGATCAAATCTACAACTAGGTTAATGAAAGTATCTTCTAACTTTCCTTTAGCTACTTTACCTCTTCTTTACTTTTTTCTTATCTTGCCGTTTGCATACAAGCTCTAAGGGTGGCTCTTATCTCCTATGGGGAGATCAAGAAGCTGGTCAATGACTCGGCTAGCCTTTATAAGGAGAAAGAAGCATTAAGAGCTCTCCTTGATGAGAAGAAATAGGTGCCCAACAATGCCAAGAATAAGGAGAGTAAGCCCAGCTTCTTTTCCTAAAGCAGTAGGAGGACTTGAAGAAACTTGTCAAGACAATTATCAAGTTCTTTACAGAGATTGAGGGCCTAAAGGAGCAGGTGCGTTAGGCTTGATCATGAGGCCAACAAGAAGAAGATTCCAAAACTTGAAGGGTCAATGCCTAATGTGGCAAAAGATACGGTTGAGAAGTTCCAGGCGTCAAAAGAGTGCCAGAAAATCCAAAGGGCCATCCTTCAGTCAGCGGGCGAGCAATTCATTGAAAAATCCATGCTGCTTATCCCAGCTTGGATTTGTCCTTCCTATATACTTTTGATGCCTTGCCTTCAGTAATAACTCAATTGTTGAGGAGAAGGAGACCTCGACTATGGAGAAAAGAGCTTCAAGTGCTGAGGAATAAACTTCTTTTACCTTTTTTGTAATCTTTTGTAATGACTTTTGTAATCTTACCTTTCATCAATACAATCAGTAATTTGCCATCTTCTTTCGTATTTTGTCTTTATTTGTCACGTTGAATGTAATAGGCCAATTGGTTTACAACGTTAAGAAACTTGATAACTCAAAAAATATACCAAGGCTTTTACCTTGTGTAAAGATCCATAGGCTTTGCCTCTAATCAACTTGGGTAACTCAAGAACTATACTAGGGCATTTATCTTGTGTAAAGATCCATTGGCTATGCCTTTAATCCACTTGGTAACTCAAGAGAAATATTAATGCTTTTACCTTGTGCAAAAATCCATGGGCTTTGCCTTATGTAAAAGTCTACGTTAGATCCACCTTTTTTCCCCGATAGTTGAAGGGGTTTGTACATAGAAGTAGACCGTAGGGCCTAGTGCTTGGCCATTTATGGCTAAGGCTTTTGCCGTGTGCAACCCTATTAGGTGTAGCACTTTTAGGGCCTTTTGCCTTGGAGAATAGAGCTTTAAGCATAGAGCTTTTAGGGCCTTTCGCCTTAGAGCATGAGGTTTTAAAGCCATCTTGGCTCTCTTGCACCCCATGTCAAATTTCGAACAACTCTAGTGTTTGACATTTAAATAATTAGATACGAAGATTTTCGTTGCTAGGAAACAACTCATGTGGAGTTTTCTTTTAGATTAACAGCTAAAATGGTAGTTATATTACTAGTAATAGGGTCATAGATGCTTAGCATTCTATGGATGCTTGACACGTTGACCCATCATTGCTTCTAGCATGTAAGTCCCTAGTCTTATGACGTCTTGGACTTTATAAGGCCTTTTCCAATTTGGGCCTAAAGTTCTAACGTTCCTTGGTTTTGTGTGAGAAGTTACCCTTCTTAAAACCAAGTCTCTAATAGCATATCTTCTTTCTTTGAGCATTTTATTGTAATATCTCGTCGTTCTTTGTTGTTAAACGGTGAGGCGCATTTGTAAGTCGATCCTTTGTTCTTCTTGCAAGTCAATCTTGGCATCCATGAGTTTGGGGTTGGTTGGGGTAATCATTTCCAGCAGCAGGAGTACTTCAGCACCATAAGTGAAGGAGAAAGGAGTCTCGCCTGTAGTAGTTCTACTCGTTGTTCTATAAGCCCATAATACCTTGGGCAACTCTTCTACCCATTGCCCCTTGTGGTCGTCTAGGCATTTTTTTAGCATGTGTATGATGATTTTGTTAACTACTTGAACCTATCCATTTGTCTATGGATAAACAATGGCCGAAAAGTTCTTATAGATACCAAGGTCTTCATAGAATTTTTTTGTCTTGGCATTGTCAAATTGCTTGCCATTGTAAGAGATGAGTGAATGGAGAATACCAAAGCAACTAACAATATAAGACCAAATAAAACTTGTGCTTTTTGTCTTAGTGATTGTGGTGATTGCTTTGGCCTCCATCCATTTTTTGTAATAGTCGATGATGACTATTGCTAACTTAAGTCCCCCAGGCACAACAGCAAATGGACCGATTATATTGATTCCCATTTTACAAATGGCCAAGGGCTTAAGATCGGCGTTAGGGTGAGATCTTGACACGTTGGCATAGCGTTGACATATGTCACATTTTTGGACAAACTCATGGGCGTCCTTTTTCAAGGTAGGCCAATACTATCCCTGTCTTAGTGTTTTGTGAGCCAATGACTGTCTTCCTAAATGATTCCTACATAGGCTTTCATATATCTTTGCAAGTAATTTTCGTCCTTATTAAGGCAGTAGAGAAGAGGAATGGAATTACCCTAATGATAGAGCAAGTAGTCATGCAGCAAATAGCATGCCAACCCATAACAGGTCCTTTTGACCTTTAAAGGATCAGGAGGTAGCTCTCTATTCAGGAGGTACAAGATTATGAGAGTCATTTAATTCTCCCTTTGGTCTATCACCATTGCACCCTTGGCCTCTTACTACTAGATGGTGGGAAGTTCTAGAATTTTTATAGGATGACTATTAATAGCTTAGAATCTTTGGATATGGCCGGGTGAGCTAATACATCCACATTGCTTTTTTTAGTACATGGTATCTACTTGACTTCCTAGGATTGGAACTTGAAAAGTTCTTCCTTGACCTTTTATACGTATTTGAGCATCATCCCATTTTTTGCCTTGTATTCATTTGTGATCTAGTTCACAACGATTTGAGAATCATTGTAAATCCTCAAGGGATCAGCCTTTAGATGGCAGGGAGCCTTAATCCCTTGAGCAATGCTTCATATTCAGCCTCATTATTTGAGGCATTAAATTTGAACCTTACGTCTACTATGATCTTATGGCTTTCAGGGCTTACCAACTTAACCCCTATGCCTACGCCATGCTCATTTGAGGAACCTTCAATGTGTAACTTTTCTTTTAGCTTGCTTTCCTCTACTTCCTTCACAATGTTTGCCGGCTGAGTTATGAACTCAGCTACAATGTCGGCTAGGGCTTACCCTTTGGTTGTCATTCTAAGATTGTATTCAATGTTATATTGACTTTGCTCGATTGACTATTTCAGTAGCTGTCTAGAGGCTTTTGGTTTTTGCAGTGCTTGTATACCTCCATCATCTTTCTGATCTATTTGGCAAACATTTTATTTACCAAACATTGATATGTTGCACTAGCATTTTTTAATCTGAGAAGCAACATGGGATAATAGTAGAATACCTATCAGTGATGAAAATATTTGTGATGTGCCCTAGGCCAATTATATAATGACCACATACTTTGTTACATTTGCATTTTATTAATAAAGAGGCATTTTCATTATTGTTGTTGATTCTAATTCCATGAATAGTTAATTTTGCCTAAGGTCATCAAGTATGTAACTTGATAGTAAAACTCTTAGGTGAAAATTGAATTCTATTCTAAATTATCCCTAGTCAGTCATTATTATTGGGATAATAATGAATGAAGATAGTATGATGTTTGACTAATGATTATGTTTTACTAATCATGTGTGTAAGATACTAAGTCAACTTATAGATGCATATTTGAGAAATGATATATCGGATCGACCCGCTATGAGAATACTACATGGATAATTGTCATAAGTGATTCTAATCATAATAGTATTATCCTAGCCCTCTAACCTGAAATCACCATTGTTTCCTACATAACAAGTTCTATATTTTAATACATTCTAATATTATCTTTAATAGGATGATGGAATGGATTGTTGTTAGATATAGAGTGAATCATGTGAGGAATGTAAGTGGTTAAGAAGGAATTTGTCCCTCATTTATTATTAGAAAGATATCTATGGGCCCCTCGATAAGTTAGACTGAAGAAAAATGTATGGCCATACTAGAATGAATTGATAAGGGCTATCAATATCAGTCAACTAAAGATCGAGAAATAATATGGTTGAATAGTATAAGGATGACATAAACCATGCCTTATGTTCAATCAAGGTATCTAGTGACAGAAGGACTTTAATACTTATTATGAATTATGTTACATCAGATTATTGACAGTCGCATAACTTGGGTAATCATAATGTCTTGCTAGAGGCTGCTATGATTTGTGGGCCAAAAATAGAATTTTAAACCCACTACTAACGTTATGTGAACCTACAGGGTCGTACACTTAGAACAGACCAAAAATAAATTTTGGGTTTACTGTGTCTAGGTTCAATGAACCTGATAATATCCAGATTTGATGTACTAGATATGTTTAGGTTCATCAAAATCTGACATTATCTAGATTCTATGAATCATATTTGAATTATAGTTTACCCTAGTTAAAAAATGACTCTATCTCGAAGTCAATATATATATATCTGTTTTAGGGTTTCTGGCCAAATTAGATGAGAAAAGGTGTTCTCTTATTCTAAAAGGCAAAAACATTAAAAACCCTAAAATTGAGAGAGTCATTTAATGCAAGGAGAGGGTGCTAGCGGGCCAATTCGATTTTTGAGATGTCTGTTCCTATGGATACTTGCTGAGGATGTTGCTCTAAGTAACAACATCTGAATCTGATCCTGAATATAAAAAGCTCGAGTTAGGGTGTCACCGTAGTGAACCCGCTCTCTTTCTTCCAGAATCTTGCCCCTTTTGTCATCCTGGTAAGATTCTATGAACTTTTTATCAATCTAATCGAATTGCATGAATCCTGCGAGAGTTTTGTGGGAATTACTTTTTGATTTTTCATTGCTTATTTGAATCACAAAATCCAACAAAACCCAACAGAAAGAAGTATGTTCTTGGTCTTGTGGATGCATAGGAATTAAGCATCCATGACACTTAACAGCTTATTCCCTATAGTGGCATTGACCAGTTGATCTATTTGCGGTTGAAGGAAGCACTCCTTTGGACAACCCTTATTCAAGTTGCTGAAGTTTATACATGTTCTTCATCTCCTGTTAGGCTTTCGAACAAGGACAAGATTTGAGATCTAGTCAGGGTAGCGTGATTCCTTGATAAACCCATTTTTCTCCAGCTTATTGACCTCTTCTTTGAGCACTTCGTACCTCTCTGGGTTCATGGATTGCCTCTTTTTTCTCTTTGGAAGGTAAGTAGGGTCGATGTTTAAGCGATGACTGGTGACCTCTGGGTCTAGTCCCTCTATATCCCTGTAGGTCTATGTGAATATGTCGAGATTCTTGCTAAGGAATCTCTTTAATTCATTTGTTGCCCTATTGCTCAGTCTCGACCCTATTCTATGAATCTTGGAAGGGTCCCATCCACCTAAGGCCACCTCTACCAAATCCTTGGCAAGTTCTATGCTGGTTAGCTCTTCTCCCAATCTTAGATCTATATCTTTTGCTAGGATCCTTCATGCACCATTCTTATCTCCATCCTTCAGAGGTCGGCATAAGTATGGATAATGTCAGACTAGGTTAGCCTAGACTCGTATTGGTTTCCTCTCATATTGCTTAACCCCTAAGGAATGAGAAACTTCACTTTTTGGTGGTAGATGGAGGTTATGGTTTTCAAGGCCTTGAATTGCAAGCCTCTCTATCATTACATTATATTGGTCTCCACTTTTTATTACCAAGAAGTTTATCACAATTGTTGCTATTCTTGGCTTCTCCCCTCGTTGTGATTGGTCGCGTAATTGTCCCTTTGGGTATTATGCTCCCCCCTAGTGAATCCATACAATGGGCAAGAATTTAGCATTGCTTGGTCGAAAGAAATTCTTATCTTGCTCAGGCAATCAATGTAGATAATGTCAACAGAACTACCATTGTCCACCAAAATCTGGCACAAAGAATAATTTCCAATCACTGTCTCGATCACCAAGGCATCATTTTTAGGAAAATGGACTCTGAGGGTATCCACATTTGAAAAGGTTATTTCTATTCCTTCATACCTTGGCGACTTAGGAGGCCTACTTGTCGAGAAGTTCCAACACCTGTTCTTTGAACTCTCTCTTACTTCTCGGGTGAGAACTTCTAAGAACTTCAGGAATCACCAACAAGGTATGGCCCCTTGAAGATGGCATGAATCACCCTTATAGGTATGTTATCTACATTTGATTATCGGTCTTCTTTATGTTGTGGTCCATCATTCCTTCAGTTGTTTGTTCGATCATTTCCCCTATCATTTCTTTTGCTCTTATTGGCCTATATTCTTGTAGTCGTCCTTCCCTTATCAACCTCCCTATCTCGTCCTTCAAGCTAATACACTCATTGGTGTAGTGCCGCCCCACTTCACCATGAAACCTATAATACTTGGCCTTATTGCGCTTGTTTAGGTTCAACCTCATTGGGGGAGGACATTGGAGATAAGGCTAGTTATTAATTCGGTGGTAGATCTCATCTATTGGGGTAGTGATACGGTGGTAGTTGTCATGACTTTGCTAAAGCTGACCACTGTTGTCGTTATGTTTCTATCGCTTGGCATTATGTATGATAACTCGATTTGAAGGGTTTGGTAGAGGGTCATATAATGGTAACCTTAAACCACCGTGCCCCTAAGGGTTGTCCTTTTTTTACCTCCATTGCTTGGAGTTTGAGTGCCACCATTGCTTTTTCATCGTCTTTCTAAAGGTTAGACCTTTGACCTCCTCCTAGTTAATGTAGCCTTTGGCCTTTTCTAGGAATTCTCAGTATGTTTTAGGTCCCTTGTGGTAAAGATCATCCCTGAAGAGGATGTCTGTCCGCATACTGCTTAAGGCTCCCCTATGGGCAATGTCTTTTGAGATTTCTCCCATTGCAACCACTTCCTTAGTGAATCTTGCAAGCTAATCCTTCAAGGATTCATTCAGCCCTTGAATAAGGAATTTCAGCTTCTCTTTAGCTAGCAGTAGGGATCTTAACCCCATAAAATAGTTAAGGAATGCTACCTTTAAATTTTGGAAGTAGGTTATACTTCCTACCTTCAACATCCTAAACCATCTTCATGCGTGTCCTGAGAGGGTCTGGCTGACAGCCCTGTACATGATTTCTTCTGGGACTCCATAAAAGTCCATGTACGATTCATAATTTGAATATGGTCATTGGGGTATGAGTCCTTTGTAAGGTACCATCTGTGGAGGTTTCAACTTCTTTAGAAATAGTGGTTCCAAAATGGAAGGAGCAAATGAAGCTGTGTTGTTATTTCTTCCCCATGGTGAATGTCAAGCTTTTTTGCCAGGCTTCCAATACGGCTCATAAGTCATTTAATCTCGCCTATAAGGAGTCCTAACACCATTCAGATTTGTTGGTTTACTTATTGAGCTATCATATTTGGATTGACTTGTGGGCTGCTTGATGGTTCGTCAACAACTGGTTGTCGACCGTATTAAGGCAGTTCTCCTCATGCGTAGGTGGTCCCTTAAATCTCTTTTCCTAAGCCAATTCTTTAAGTCACCTATAGTCCACGCTAAGGCTTTTTTTAGTCTAACGTTACATTTAAGGGGAAGTAGAGGCAGACCTATGTTTTGCCTTTGCTGATTCAGCTGACTTGCTTCTTGAAGCCGAGCCTATTCTATTCTCCTCCTTCATTCTCGGCTACCCATAGAATTAGCCCTTCCACATTAATAACCTTCAAGCTCGCTGATTTTCTTAGGGTTACCTCGTTGGTTGCCATTTTGGCTGCCAATTTGGTTCCCTTAGTCTTCCAAGTTGTCACTTGAAGGACTACCATCTGCATCACACATAATTGTGACTAAATCTCTAATAGTCACCATACCAACATATTTAATGACATAGATCAATTATGGATGAGTAGCATGGAAATTACATGCAATGTGATCTCAAACAAGCCTGCTTCCAACTGGTCCTACTTTAGTCTTTAGTGAGATCAATCTGAAATCTTTAAAAATAATGCAAAAACCGCATATAGAAAACAAACAATGTCAGAGATAAACTATAACTATCAACATTATTCTGTAGAAAATCAAAACAAACACATAAATGTTTAAGTAGAACATAGAATATCCAAAGTTAACTCCCACTAAGGCAAAGTATCATCAAATAAACTAGCACTCATATGAGCAGTATGCTCATGGAAGATCCTAGGTGGTAAGCCTTTAGTTAACAATTCTGCTAGCATAGAGTTTGTTCTTATATGTTCTATGAAAACTTGACCTCTCTGAATTCTCTATTTAACAATGAGAAACTTGATGTCAATATGCTTTGACTTTGTAGAGCTTTTGTTGTTGTTGGAATATAGCACTATCGATTTATTGTCACAATACATTTTTAATGGCCTTACAATGCCACCTATCACACGCAGCCTAATGACAAAGTTCTATAACTATATCCCATGATTAGATGCCTTATAACAAGCTATGAATTCTACACCCATGGTTGAAGAATTTATGAGTGTCTTTTTAACACTCTTCTAAGAAATAGCTCTTCCAACCAACATATAAACATAGCCCGATGTGGAACGTTTACTGTTTTGGCATCCTACATAACCAAAGTTGAAATACCTAATCTTCGACAGGTAAGTATAAAGTCTTTTGTTCTTTGCAAGTAATGCATAACCCGTTTGGTTATTTTCCAATGTTCCATTCTTGGCTTCCTCAAATATCTATGCAATACTCCCACTATAAGAGCTATATCTAGACGTATACAAACTTGAGCATACATTAGACTTCTTGTATCTAATGTACAAGGAATCTTTTGCATCTCTTTCCTTCCAAGGTCATTCTTAGGGCATTGAACGAGACTAAACATGTCTCCTCTAGCTATAGACGTGTCTCCTGATGAACAATCCTTCATGCCGAATCCACTTAAAACCTTTTCAATATAGCTTTTTTGTGATAACCCAAGGATACCTCGAGAGCGATCTCACAATATCTGTATACCTAATATAAAAGCGGCATCTCTAAAATCTTTTGTCTCAAAATTCTTTACCATAAATCACTTGACTTCCTACTATAAGCCTATATTGCTACTAGCTAGTAGAATGTCGTCGACATATAAATTCAAGAAGATATACTTACTCACATTGAACTTGTGATATACACAATCATCAACCATATTTACCTTAAAGCCATGTGAGGTAATTACTTGATGAAACTTATGATACCATTGACTAGAAGTCTGCTTAAGATCATAGATGTGTTTTTTTAACTTGTAAACCATAGACTTTGGATCTCCAAATGCAAAGTTCTCTGGCTGGACCATATAAATAATGTTATCAATATCTACATTTAGAAACATTGTTTTAACATACCTCTTGTGTAGCTCTAAATCAAAACAAGCCACAAGTGCCATTATTGTCCGCAAAGAGTCTTTCAATGAAACTGAAGAGAAAGTCTCCTTCTAGTCTATGCATTCCTTTTGAGGGAAACCTTTGGTGACTCAACGAGCTTTATATCTTTCAACATTCTCTTTCGAATCCCTTTTGGTTTTAAATATTCATTTGCAACCAATGGAATCAATCCACTTGTGAGAGTTTGAAATTTGTATAGCTTGTTGGAAGTTAATTAAGTCATCTTCCACTAAGCCTACATCACTTTCATGTTCTTGGAGAAAGATGACATAATAATCCAATATCGCACTTCTCCATTCTTTAATGGATCTCTTTAATGGCACTTCTCAAGGTTGTTGCGTTTGTTCTGTTAGCATATTAGGAAGAACCTCATTGTCGTTTTGTTCTTGAACAATGTTAGGAATAAGAGCCTGATCATTGTTGTTTTCTATTGAATTTGCATCTTGAACAATGGTAAGAATTAGGGCCTGACCATTGTCAATAGCAATTTCTTCTTCAAAAGAAAACATTCCTTACTTTATCTTCCCCTCTAAACCTGACATCCTCAAGGAATCTCAAATTTCCTGTCTCAAAGAAAGACTTGGTAGTGGGATCATAAACCTTGAAGCCTCTAGAGCGCTTAGCATATTTAACAAAGTAGCAACTAACTGTTTTTGAGTCCAGTTTCTATTCATTTGGCCTATAAGGCTGTGCCTCAACTAGACAACCCCAAATGTGTAAGTGCCTAATGCTAGGTTTTTTGCCTGTCCATAACTCATATACTGCAGTCTTTAGTGTTTCTCCCTCAAGCGATTTTGGTAAAGAAAGATGACTAATTATGTTTCTTACCATGTTTTTATGCATTTTATTTTGTCTCTTTGCAACACTATTCATGCTGGGTTTGCCCAGCATTATGTATCATGGGATGATTCCACATTCTTCTAGGAAGAGGGCAAAAGGTCTTGGATGTTATTCTCTTGATTTGTCATATATATCATAGTACTCACCACCATGGTTAGATTTGATAGCTTTAATTTTCTTGCCAAATTGAAGTTCAACTTTTGCTTTAAAAGACTTGAAAACATCCAAGGATTGATACTTTTCATGTATTAAATATAGGTAACTGTATCCTAAGTAGTTGTATATGAACATAATGAAATATTGTTGGCCATTCTTAGAAGCTTGGGAATGGACTAGAGATATCAGTATGTATAAGTTATAAGATGTCTTTACTTTTGTCAGCACCTAATTTCCTTATATTTATCTGTTTCCCCTTGATACACTCAACTTAGACAAAATTCTGTCAAATCTAGGTGGTCAAGAATTCCGTTAGACATAATTTTTTGAATTCTCTATTTAGAAGTATGACCTAAACGCTTGTACCGTAAGCTAGCAGAATCCTTATTTAATTTACGTTTTCTACCACGTGTACCAGTATACAGTATTTCATTTTAGGAATTAACATTTTCAAGCATATAAAGATTATCAATTAAAGAACCGTTACTAATAAGACTTGAATTTTAAAAAAGACTAACTTTATTATTACCAAAAGAACAAGAATAACCGAATTTGTCTAAACTAGAAATAGAAATTAAATTCCATCTAAAAGACGATATAACATAAGTCTTAGTCAAATCTAAATAAAATACAATCTTTAACAATAATCTAAAATATCCTATAGCTTCAACTACGACTTCATTGCCATTGTCCACAAAGATGAATCTTTCAGAATCACTTAGCGGTCGACTCCACAGGCAACCCTACGTGGACATACTTATGTGAGTAGTAGCACCAGAATCTAACCACCAAGTATCTTTAAGTATAGAAGCTAAGTTAACTTCAGAACAAAAACCAAAACGAGAAGCTTACCCTTCTTTTCATGCCAAATGGTGTATTTAGAACACTATTTCTTCACGTGTCATCCTTTCTTACAAAAATAGCAAGTAAATTCCTCATCCTGTTTCTTTAGTTTCTTCTATGGAGGTATTCTAACCGTAGCTTCCTTAGCTCTTTTCTTTTTCTTGGTACGAGAGGTTAATGCTATGTAAGCACTTTCAGTCTTATCTCGCTGAAGTCTTTCTTCTTCTTACACACAATGAGATATGAGCTCATTAAGAGTCTATTTGTCCTTTTAGGTATTGTAAGTCTCTTTGACTTATCCATATTGTGTAGGAAAAGAAACAAAAACTAAGTGCATGAGCAAGTCCTTAAATAGCTCTAACTTTAGTGACTTTAGTTTTGAAGCAAGATGAGATAACTTCATGATGTACTCCCTTATGTTCTCTTTTCTTCGATACTTCATAGAAACAAGTTTAGAAAAAGATTACTTGTTTTCAAATTTTTGTTCTTAGCAAAATATTGCTCTATTTCCTCAATGAACTTCTTAGCATTAGTGCTCTCAACGATAGAGCCTCAAAACGCCTTTGGAATGGAGCGTTTCATGATCATTAGACACATACGATTAGAGCATTCCCATGTCTCATTTTTTGTTTCATTTGGGTTTTTCGTAGTGGAAATGGGTTGCTCTTCCCTTAGTGTAAGGTCTAAATCCATACATTCGAGAATGATTTCTATGTTCTCTTTCTAGACCTTAAAATTTGTCCCATTTAGAATTGGGATATTGTTAACTTGAGTAGAAACATTTGTAGTCGTAGTAACAGAAATTGAATAGAGAACAAAACAAAACAAAACAACATACTCACAATCAAAAAATATACATAATACAACAAACAAATGACATAACAAAACAAAATTGGGGACTCAGCAGAAGATACCTAGCACAACATCAATGTCTAGTCTTTAATAGAGATATCAACTGTAAGTGGTACTCTCAACACAGTAATCAAATATTGACAGCAAATCTTGTCAAATGATAGCCTTTCTTTAGATAGACTATTGTTCACATGGAAAGTTTTATAATTGTCATATATTTATTACTACAGGTGTGTCTGTTATTTAGCCAAATGATAACCTTCCTTTAGGCTGGTCACAATTCGTATAAATAATAAACACACAAATATCTTAATATTTCTAATTAGATTAATCTACATGACAGAGGTTACTTTGGCAACATATTGTTTTAATTAATTTAATAAAAAATATAAGACGCCAATTATGCAAATTATAATCCTTAACTATAATCAAAACAATTGTTTTGAAATTCCTTAAAAAAGATTTTTTTTTTTTGTGGCACTATGAGTTTCTGCCCAACAAGTCATAGCTAGGGGTGGCAAAATCATGTCGTGTGTTGTGTTCGTGTCAACACGTTTATAGCACGACACGATTAGGCTAAGCACAAATACGACATGATTAATAAATATGCTAGAAATGAAAACACAAGAACGACCCACCTATGGCACGTGTAACACGGCACGACATGATTAACATGATTACTAAGCGGGCCGTGATGAGTTAACACGATAACAACACATATATGATATGTTTTTGATCCAGTTAACTAAAAATTAAAAAAATTTAAAAAATTTTAAAAATCCAATAAAGAAAATTAACAAAAACAAAATATTTAATTAATACTAACCTGCTACAAATATTTTAAATATTTTTATTTTTAAGTTTAAATGTATTATAAACGGGCGGGTTATGTCATGTCATGTCGACACGTTTACGGCCCGTTTAATTAAACGTGTTAGACGTGTTAGCATGAATCTAGCCCGTTTAGTTTTGTGCTATTCATGTGAGCCTATTTATGGCCCAATTGATAAACATGTGGTCCAAACCCGTTTATGTCGTGTCATTTTTTTATTGTGTTATCTTGTCGTGTTTGAAATTGCTGGCCCTAGTCGGAGCGCGTTGCTCAAAATTTATCGAAGCATCATAGCATGCCCCAATGGGCACCACGACACTTTGGCCTTTATTTGCAGCATCGCAGTGTGCCCTAATGTACGCCGTGGCATTGTGATTTTCATAGCATAGGGCCCGTAGCATTGTGATTTTCACGACAATCTCCTGTTGAACGCCACGGCGTGCCCCACAGGCATCGCAGCACTTCGTCACGATTTTGCAGCGTAAGATTTGCATGAAAGTTGAGAAATTCCAAAAAAATTTGATTTTTCTCACTTCAATTTAATTCTTTAATCCTCAATAAACTACAATAACACCATGGAATGATCAAAACAACAATTCTTTTCCCAAAAATAAAGCAAGAATAACAATTCACACAAAAAATCTAAAATTTTATATCTAAAAACTTCCAAAATAGAGCAAAAATAGAAAACAAAATAACATTTGTGCAAATCAACCTAACATGATAATCGTTTTGATGCCACTTGATAGAATTCTTAATTCTAGATATTCGTAATTCTATAGAACCTTAGAATAACTATATCATAGTCATAGGACCATACTATATCAGATTATTAAGAAACTGAATTAAGGATACATACCTATATCCATGGTAGCAGTTATCAACTCTTGTGCAAAATTTCTACAATGATAGATGAACGGGATGAATGATTATTGTCTTCCTTAATTAAATCACTTCAGTCTTCAATGATTCTTTCTCTTCTTAATGGGGAGAGGAGAAAACTTTAATATGATTCGAAGTCTTTGGGACCATAACTATAATGCTTTTATATACTTATCCATTAGGGTTCTATAAAACCTAATTGGGTCAGTATTAGATATTCAATCATTAAACCTATACCCAGTTAGTAGCCTATGGGCTTTTCATTAATAAACTACTTAAATTAGCTCATTATAATTAAATAGCTATAATTGTTATATTAATATGTTGCCGACTACCTAATGGGGAACTAAAATTTGCTAACATATTAATCACAACAAATATTATGTCTAAAAATTTTGCAGTGACTAAAAGTCCAGTTTTTTGTAACGATGATAATGTTATGGTGCGTTAGTTTTAAAAATACAATAATTTTGAGGGAAGCAAATTAAAACAACAAATTTCGGACAATAGAAAATAAAAATAAAAAAAAAACCTTTGAAATCTGTCTATATGTGCCCAATCATTTTTTTATATTAATTATAAATTAAGGGAAAACAATCACCATCAAATTTAGTTTTTTTTTGAAATACCCATCCAATTATTTCAAAATATCTTAATTAGACAGGCGCGTGCTAAAATGATCGAGACATGTTTAAATTCTTTTGACGACGGCATTGCTTTTTCTTTTACCAAAAATAAAAAAAAAGAGGAGTTTACATTGCCATCTACGCAATTGAACAAAAACAAAATAGGAAAAAAAAAAAGGATATCTTACCGTTTATTTTTCTAATTAGATTCATGTTTGAAATAAGTTGGAAAATATTCAGTACTCTTTAGAAAAGTTGATTCGATTTAAAACTTTATCTATGTCGGAATGATACGGGTAGCGCAGGACATTCCTTTGCCTCTTTCTATATTTAGTAGAAAATTGGTATAAAACGTCAGGCTGCACGCCTTCATCAAGCTATCTATCAGCCAAGAAAGGACTTAGTCCCTTTATCCATTTTTTATATATATCGTTGGTGTATATGTGGGAAAAACAAAAAAAAGAAGCCTATGAATTTCTGAAAATTTGGATGAGTTTGAGGCGTATTGTAATATATTTTTTAAACATTTTGTTTGTCCCCACTACAAAGTTTGCTAACGGGTTTAACAACAAATTACCACCACAATACAACAAATTCTTGAATATAATATCTAGCAACAATATGTGTTTCAGAAAAATAAATGAAATCTGTAAATTTTCTAGATAATAAATCATAACACGAGTGCTATTTTATGAATAAATGGTTTAATCTGTACAACATTTTACATAAAGGTTTCTTTTCATTTGTAAAGATATTTTTTCATGTAATATTGTAATTATTGGTCAGGATATTAACGTTTCTATGATAATATACCACCAAGAAACACACCGGTTTAAAATAAGTCAAAAGACATTTAGTTTAAAATCATATCGGCTCTAGCAGGCGACGCAACACTTAACAAAAATCACAAATATTGCATTGAATAGCAGTGGGCACCGCCGCCTCAATGTTGGGTTCTCTATCCCCTGTTTGCTGTTTTTCATCCTCACACTACTAAATATTTTAAGATTATATTACTCTCATTTAACGACCTTTTTTTAAAACCGTCGTGACAAGAAGGAAAAAAATGCGGGGATTTTGCCCGAGAAGACGAAAGCACCACATCAATTTCAAGCGCTGCGATGCTTTACTCTATTACCAAATACACTGAAAAATATACATTTTTATATTTTTTGTGTATCTTAGATCTTATAACACGTGAGAGACATGTTAATGTCTCTTATATATATATATATATATATATATATATAAAGCAATGACAACACTAAAAACCTTGTTGTTTTTCTTGAAAAAATGGGCATGAATTCATATCTTTTAGGTGAGATATCCTTCTAAGCACCGATATTCTTGTTAGCTGGGGTGTTCACTGGGAATCCGGTCAACCTAGGCCACTCCATACGGGTTTAATTGGGTTGAAAGGAATTTTTAACTAGTGTGAGCCTAGAAATTCTCATTCAAAAAGTTTGAACTGCCACGAAACTCAAATTATATATACACATATCAATTTTAATTATAAAGGCTTTGCGAATTTTGAGTTTTATTTGTATGTTATGTTAGATTTGTCAGGCTACAATTTAAGTTATTATTGATGACTCAGATTTGATTGGGTTTTAATGAACAAGTGCACAAGTACAATATTGCATAAACAAGTAATATAATGATGAGAAAAATATTGTTTCAACAATGATTGTGCTTAATTTTTGTCAATTATAAAAATTATATTAACTTTAAGATTATTTGAATAATAAATAAAAAAAACTTATAAAATCAAAATTTAAAATAAAACAAATGAAATTAAAATAAAATAAACCCTAAAGGATTTAGTTTCACCTAATTAAGTTCATTTCAATTAATCTACCCTTAATTGCTTAATTTTAATTAATGAAATTTTTAGCCAGATAAACAAAATTATCTACTCCCTTCTTTAGATAAACTAGAAGGGATATCATGTTAATTACAACATCTATATACTTATAAGAAATTAATTAATTACAACATCTATATTTCTATAAGAAATTAATTAGCACAAATTTATTAAGTTCAAGCATTCAAAATGACTGCGCATGTACCAAGGATATATTCTTATTTGAAATTGCACATGCCACCTTATTACTTATTAATACCTAAATTCCATCTCCTAATTTCATCAAACTCCAATAACATATCCTAATGAATTGCCCAATAACTGTCATCATTAAGCACATAATAAAATAGACCATTTCTAATGATCAATAACCAAACAAAGAGAGTAAAAACAAATTAAAATCCATTAAAAGGATCCAATAGGACTATAGAACATAAAATTAATTCATAAATAAAAATTGAACAAGTCTATGATGGAAAATAATAAAATTCTCGATTTGTGGAGAAGGATCCAATGGTGGAGAATTTACTCGGATTTAAATAATGGACCTATCACATGTGATTAACTACCCAATTTAACATTTTAAAAAATGAAAACAATAAATACAGATTTGAGAAAAAACCATATCCACCAATGGCTAAGGTCGTTGCAACATCCACTATGAGGCCACACGGAGGTGGATAATTGGCGAGGGCTGGACGGTTGGTTCCAGTAGTGGTTTGCTTTCACAGAAGAAAGGTGAGATGTGAATTGTTGGCGAGGGCTGGGAAGTTGGTTTCAATAGTTGGTCACTTTCACAGAGGTGAGGTGAGAGAGGTGGAACGTCATCAAGGGCTGGGCGGTTGGTTGTTGATTGCTTTCACGAAGGCGAGGCAAGAAAGGAATGTCGATGACTTCCTTTCCATTACAGTGGCCATGGCATTTGACTTCCTGCTAAGACTTGCAAGGATGGCTACATTGGCTTCGATGAGTGCATTGTCCCCTGCGACATGAATCTCATCACTGGTTTGTCATTTTCTTCTCTTTTGCTTTTTAATTTCCTCTCCCTTTATTCTTTTCTTTTACTTTGGATCTCGTGTGCAGTTTTCTAGGAGGAAAATTCAATTCGAGATGTTTATTTTGATCTGAGTTTTATTTTTGTGCAAATTGTTTCTCTCAATAGGATTTAGATCTCAGATCAGACTTCGTTAAATTGGCAACTTGTCTTGGAAATGATCGAATCTTTGTCAGATAGATGGCATTTTCTCCAAAATGTCTTTTGAGATTGGACTTTTTTTTGGTACGATCACAATGTTGATTCATATTGATATATGTCATTGGTTCATTTGAGTTCAATTTTTGTGAATTTTGGTGAATATGTTGTAGTTTTTTTTATTTCTTAAAGGATTATTCTTCTTCATAATCAATTAATAAGCACTTGATCAATAGATGATGACTTCAAGAATTATGTGGACCAAATTTTGGAGGGATGTCGAATCACAGTTGTGTCGGATTCTTGCCACAACGGTGGCCTAATCGACGATGCTAGAGAGCAAATAGGCGAGAGCATGAAGCAGGATCTGGTGTCCATCGTTGACAGTGGAGGAGAGAAGGATGAAGAAGTGGGCTTTTTTTTTTCTTTTTTTTTTTTTTAAATATGAGAGAGGAGTTCTATTTGATGCATTTGATCTTATTTTTGCAACTATGAGCTCATCTTTTTAACACCGTTTGATGAAAGTCTAACGGCTCTCATTGTACATTTTACCGGTGGAGATTTTACCATTCTCTACAACAACTTTTTCCATAAAAATATACTAAAAATAAAGATAAAAATAACACCAATATTCAAACACTCTATTAATATACAAAAATAAAAAACAAGAACAAAGATAAGAAAGAAATCACTAACAGAAAGGTGTCACAAACTCCAAACCCCTCATTTTCAATCTTATTTTTCCTCCATTTTGTAGCTTAAAAAATGTTCTCCAATTGTGTTTTAATAAGAGGATAAATTGCTTGGAAGGTCCCATCCTTTTTAAAAAGGTATAATTTGGTACCAACCTTTTTAAAAAGGTATAATTTGGTACTCATTCTTTTGCTTTTGAAGCTGAGATAGTTCTAACCATTCGATTTAGGTGCAAAAAGGCTAAAACTAACTGATGTTCGTTTAAGATATGATCACGTGAGTCTCATATGTGAATACTAAAAGGATATTTTGGTAAATATAATTGCTGAAACAAACAAAAAATCAAAAGAAATGGAAACCAAGAACACTTAAAAAAAGAAGAAAAAAAAAAGATAAGAAGTAACGAACAAGAACTCAGATCAAGCAAGAGCAAAAAAAAAAATCAAGTGCAAAAAGAATCCCAGTTCAAGCAGGGCACTCGTCTTCCCTCTTCTTTCTCTTCTTCCCCTCTCTCTTCCTTTTGGCTCTTTGTAGCAACTTTGGAGGCAATGGTAGGTCTCGCGAGGGTTGTTGTAACAACCTTACTTATGTTGTCGTTACTTAACTAAATAGTTGTAAACTTAAACATACTTTAATGTAAAGTGCTTAAATTGTTGAATAGTTTTTTTTTTAAACCAATTAAAAATGATTATTTCTTAAAATAATTCTTCTAAAGAAATAATAATTATTTCTTAAGACTTAATTATTTAAATCTAACATAATAATAATTTCTTAAATGTAATTTTAATAATTTCATAAATCTTTTCTTTTTAAACATAAAGATAATTATTTAAAACTATTTCTTTTTAAAACTTTGCTTAATTTTACCTACGAAACATTTCTAAAATAAAACATTTATAAAATTAACAATCGTAATAATATCTTCTTAAAATTAACTCTTTTAGAACCTGATATAAAAATAATTTTGATAAAACATATTCCTTAAAATCGTTTCTTAATTTAACATTAAGCTTCAAAAGAAGATATGTTCTACATTGTTGCATTCTCTATCGCAATATTTTTAAATCTTAAAATTATCTAGACCAGGGTTGTATGATTACAATTACGTAATTTTATTTACTTATTTATATATACTTAATTTTGTAACTAAAAAAGTGCATAATTTTGTAAAATAAAAATGCGCTAAATTTCATAAAATAGAAATGTAGAATATTACATTTGTGTAAATGGTATCTATTATCATCTTGACTATTCGTCTGTCGTTCACCACTGTCCATCATGTATTGCCTATAGATTCTTTACCTATGGTATGTACATACTTAAAAAAGCTTTTGCTTAACAAGTAGGAAGTTAAACTCGCAAAAAATCATTCAAAAACATTTAATAAAACATGCATGAATATTTTTACATGCTTATTGACTTGTTTTATGCTTAATTTTTTAAGATTTAACTTATCTTACTGATTGGGCCTAAGTGCTCGTACCTGCTGCGCGTGATCCTCGAGAAGTTAGGGTTTGTAAGGTTCTTAATGACAC
Organism: Artocarpus hirsutus; assembly: GCA_946598075.1. NCBI lineage: Eukaryota > Viridiplantae > Streptophyta > Magnoliopsida > Rosales > Moraceae > Artocarpus > Artocarpus hirsutus. Next base: position 94,364 of record CAMOHE010049129.1, read on the forward strand.
TAAGATCATTAATTGTATTGAACTAAGTTAAAGCCTCACTATAAGTCGAAAGGTTGTACAACACTCTTAACTTGTTTTATTTGTTTCACTTATTATTGTGTATATGTAGTATGACATGTTACTATATAATATCATGAATCGTAAATCAAAAATCATAAACATACTTAACAAAAAGTGTCTAAGCAGTATAATTTATTACTGCATACATCATATATTAATCAAAATATAATCATACTATCTCATGACATAATCAATATAGACATGGCATATATAATCACATATAGACATGGCATATCAATATATATAATCACATATCACTAATCATAACAATACATATCATCACATAGCAAGGCATGACGTATCACAAATCATGCATTTCATATACATTTTTATTTATTTTTTATGAAAACATATAATATATTTTATTTTGAAAATATTCATACTATAGGCTAGATTCCTACTTATTTAGATTCTGAGCTAAGTGGGTCTAGTTGTATCTCGCTTGTTCTATAGTCTAGGAAGCATCCTTAACGGTGGTCCTAAAAAGGCCGTGGGTGGTTAAAAATGCTTCTTGGAGATTTTTATTTATTGGAAATGTCATTCTAGATTTTGTTACTCCAGTCTGCCTTACCTCAATTTATGTGCAGTCAATACTGGACAATTTCAAATAGACTAGAATTAGCTCAAACATGGGCATCATCATGTGTGGAAGTTCAAAACGAGTTAGAAGGTGGGCTTAAATTATCGATCGAAGGTCGAGATCACAAAACTTGAGGTTCGACGAAATCCAGCCGCTTGCAACAACGCATGGAACAAATGTGGTGGCTTTAGCGACCAGACTATATTTTTGACCTTCTAGATGCACTGGTGTAGCCAATTTTATCTGATTTAGCTTTTAACATAGTAGATCAGGTCCATGATATTTGGAGAAAAACGGCAACTTGGTTAGTGGTCTTCCGATGGTGGTAGCTTGAAATTGCTTTGGGCTTTTCACTCCATGAGGCTCTCTAAACATTTTGGCATGGTTAGTGTGTCGCACTATCACCTAGAATAGTGAACCCACATCCACCACAATGACGCACATTGGCGATGAAGGTTTGCCTTCCTGGGAGATTTTTGTGTAATTTTTTTAGGGGTATTTCTCTCCTTAAAACGTGGTGGTGAGATCAATTAATCTCTACGACAGTGGGAGGAACGAGTCCAGTTATCCTCATGCCAATAATGGTGCTATTGTTTGATCTCTAAAGATCCTTGATTGGGCCATGAAGTTGGTTAGGGAGAAAGCTTCTACATGCTCTTATCAGTTGATCCATGCCACCCATGATCATCATCGCTACTGGAGGTAGCGGATCCAGTAGCCACATGATGGCCAAAGAGAAGCAGCTTCGTCGAGGCTATTACATCTGAAATTGACTAGGAAATGCGGTGCCATTCTCTTCTCTCATTGATCTGAGTTTGGTGACTCCAAGGTTGTGCCAATTGGCGCTCAGATGGTGGAGTGATCATGCTTAAAAGAAACTAGGTTTCTGTCACTTTAAACGGCGATGATGGGCTGCTCTAGTGGAGCTATAGTCAGCACGACAAGTTCTTAGACTCGACTTGTCGCAATTTATCCAATGGTGTGGGCAGTGTCAAACACCGATGCCAAAATCTACATTGGAGTTGGAGGAGAGAAAGAGAGGAAAGCGAGAGAAAGTTGAGAGAAAATAGAGAGTTGAATTTTTTTGTATGTGTTCATGTATATATAGATACTGTTGTGGGTCCACAAATTCTAATCTATGTCGTGGATGGGTTGATCAAATTTTTGATCGTAAACTTTGAAATTTCTATAAACATAACTGAACTTTTAAAACTACAATATTCTTTGTCTTTCTAAAAATTAGAAAAATAAATTCAAATTTTCTTACTGCCTTATTGCCTTCTTAAAAATATCCATACTAACATAAAATCATTTTCATGAATTTATTCATAATTTATGGATTTTATGATTTTATTTTGAAATGATAAACTTAGACACTTTTGTCTTCAAAATCGGATATTTACTATTTTCACCTATTTTCACCATATATATTTTTCAAAAATAATATTCCGTATTTAAGAGTTTTGATCAAAACTTAAAATTTGATTTCTTTGATTGAAATAATCTTTCATAAATTCTAAGATTTTAAAATGCTAACTAATAAATAAAACATATATTTTTTATTAAAATTTTCTTCTTTTATTATCTATATTTTCATACTTAATATGAAAACATATCATAAACTTCTAATTTTATCGGTCATAATATTTATAAATTTTTGTAAATTAAATTGACTATCTATATGTCAATTTATTTCAAATTTTGAACTTAGCACAATCACGTGCTTTATAAGTATAGCCTGAACTGTTTCATCTTAAAAAGCCATTTATAGGTCAACATTTAATCTATGGATGCTTTTTAAACTTTCCTGAATCACAATATAGATTTGAAAGAAATCCATTTGCGATATTGCTTTGCCTTAAAGGCTCTTGAAATGTTTACGAATCCCATTAACCTTTTTTATTTTGAATTTCACATAATGATTTGCACTAGTAAATAACTAACTGTACACATGTTTGATATTATAAATTCTTAAATTTTCAATAATCTTTATGACATAAAAAATTTTTATCCTGCTTTATGATCTCACTAAAATTGAGACTGATCTCATAGTCATAAATTTTGTGCTCACCATTATGGTGCTGAGATATTGATCACTATGATATAAATTTCCCTTGCTAAACAAACATCATGTAGGAATTCCATTTAATTATATTGAGTTAGAAATTCCTTTTTATCAATTAAGATTTTATAATTGAGATTCTTATAAAGGCCACTACTTTGACTCGTACGTAGAATTATTGAATCATAAAAACTTAGTTTAGTACACTAAAAAATTATTTTTAATTATTTAAGTGTACTATCATAACATGACATTTGTTGCATGTTTCATGCAGAAAGCACATAAAATTGGGTAATTATAGCATTTTTTATTACTAAAGTCTTAGGATCTTATTGTTATTAAGACTTTTTAAAGACATGATAATTGAGAAAATTTATAATCATAAATCGTGATCAAGTTGTGATTTAAAGTTGTAAATTTTCTAGGCACTGTAGAAAATTTCAAGGTTTGAACTAAATTCTTATCATTTTTGCATAGTTCTCAAAGAAACTTAAACTCATAAGCTCTAAACTTATACTTTATTATGAATTAACAGCGTTGTTTTGGAAAATTTCTTAATTAATCATGCTTATTAATTTATAGATTTTTTCGGTCATTACAGTTGCTGTGCTCAAATACGGTGGTACTTGTAAGGGTCGTTGTGGATTCCTATAGTGGTTCATTAATTGTTACAGCTCTTCTTCTCTCTTCCTCTAGGCCATTCGCTGCAGTAACTATGGTGGCAAAAGTAGGTAGCTATGCTCTGATACAATAATGGCTAAATGGGTTTCACATGGGCCACCATGCATTCCAATAATGGTAGGTGTAACGCCCCTAAGTGGGGGTTAACAGTTTTTATTAAACAAAATAAAGATTAGAAAATAAATATAAATCATCAAAGTAATTTGCCCGGGACTTAAATAAAACTCTCAAATTAAAATAAAAACATAAACAAATAAATAAACCACAGTTTAATGTAGCACCTTAAATTTTAATAATATACAACTGTCATCATCATCATTTCAACCCTCAACAAATCTTAATACAGTCACAGAAAATAACAATCGATGCTTACATTATCATGAAGATCATTCTTTGCATTCAAATCAATCCCAACGTAATATAGCTACATAACTTTTTCAACTATTTTTCTTGTAGCCACTTCACACTTAGTGAGTCCTGAAAAGATGAACATAACAGGGAATGAGCGACAACATGCTCAGTAGGAAAAACCATTACTCACCTTAAGGTTTTATTCATTACCAC